>JBANCV010000193.1:0-64251 GCA_037040105.1 Amiota albilabris | reverse complement strand
CTCACACAAAGATGGCGGCACCAGAAAATGCCCTGCCAGAAAAGTTCGGAAACTTTTAACACACACCTTGTATATTAACTAGTTGTCCTACCGCTCCTTGCTACTCCCAAGCTCCATAAAAAGAAAACACATGTTTTATGAACTTGATAAGGAAACTATATTTAACAAAAGTTTTAGCCAAATCGTCCAAAGTCCGTTATTTTATATTAACTTAACTTTTTTGTTTGTGCATCGATTGGAATGAAATAAACGCTATATGTTCCAGGAAGCTTATTTCAACACACCAGTAAAAACCGTATTGAAATCGGTTAAGCCGTTTCTAAAATTAGCGTGCACAGACAAATATTCAAATCCAAATTGATGTCAGTTAATTTTTGGTCACCTTTTGTATTTTCTATAACTTCTGATGCTATAGTAATAATAATTCGCAGCTTTTTATTAAATAACTAATGCACATATAAACATTCATGTAGATATTGATCAATGCAATCGCATTGTATAATATTTTCTTACAGAGCAGGTTAACAAACGATAAGCCTTTGATCAATTCCGAAATGAAAGAATATATAAAGTTAGAGTTGGCGTTTGCCCATTACTTCAAAAGTTGAATGATATATGAAAATGGATCCATTCGACGTTTCTAAAATGATCTATGAACAAGTATGAGAAGTGTTGTTTACAGCGAACAAGGTGATCGAACTTAACTGCATTTAAGAATGCTAAACCTCGAACTCACAATACCAAAATATGCATAAAAGAACAAAAACACTGTTTTTGTCTAAACTAAAGAAATTAATGGAGTGATTGTTTAGAATAACCGAATTCCGCACCTGATCAATTTTGTTGTCTTGTTGTGCTTTGTTATAATTATAACATAATGTTTCTCGGAATATGTTTACCATACAGTTGTGTTTGTGCTAGACAGGAAAACAAAGAAAACTGGTTGTGACTTCACTTGCGATACAGACACTGATCAAATAAGACACAAGTCATTCTTAATTTGCTTTATTTGTGTAAAGAACACCGACAAAATTGGTGAAAAGTCATTTGGACTTTCTTATGATCGGACACTCTATTTTTACTTTCTTACTGATTACTTATTGACTATGATTACTTTAAACATTACAAACTTATAAATTGGACTTCCAGTTATAATTTTCTTTAATTACCCATATCTGGTGTTTAAAGAATCTTGTTGCGGTTATGCCTTGTAAGTTTCTACTCACTTCTCACAGTAATATTTTATTGTTTTAAATACTTTTAAATTCTAAATATACATCTCTTTTTAATTTCTCTTACTAGTTTTATGATGATAAAGAATTAAGATCCGATAATTATATAACTTTGAATTGCCATATATCAATATACCATCATTATTATTAGGTTGTATATTTTTAAGAATATTTAGAGCAGAGTTCTTTATATATAAAATTCGAGTGTGGATTTTTGTGACTATTTTTCTCTTACACGGCTAGACCTATTTTGATGATTTTGTTTTTGTTGTACTTATGGGGTCACCTAAATGGGTCTTAGCAATAGCTGGACGCGATAGGTGGCGCTATTGTCGAGATCTAGGCTGTTTTTCACCAAAATTTTAACATATTTTTATCTAGTGCAAAATATACTAAACCATTTTTTGTAAAACAATAAATAAATACTAAAGAATCAAGTTGCACACTTTTTTCATTTTCAAGTCGGAATTGATGGTTCATATCTTGCACATAAAGCTTAGAGACATAATTTAAAACCAAGCAAGTTGTCTTTGTCCAACATCTTAGATCATATGTCAACACATATATAAAAAAATATTTCTATCAAGATCAAAAGTTAGGGCAACAGGCACATTTCTCGGATGGAGGACCATTATAAATAATTGACAATTAACCTGCAGGACAACAGCAGACATACGCGTTGCCCTTTGGATTACCCATTCCAATTCACGGTCGAGTCATGCTCCAATGATTCCTTAGGATACCTTCGCCCAATGTCTTCTTTTGATAAATGTATTTCAAATAATAACGGATATCTCAAAATTAAAAACTTCCACAGCTCTAAATACTTTATTTTTTTTTTTTATAAAATTGTGAATATCTTTCGCATGTGTCTTATCAGTAATTTTCTACAAAGTAAAAAGTTCTAAGAAATTTGTTATGAAATTGTGGAATGGCTCTTCAAATCAGTAATATTTTTTGTGCCATTAGATCTAGAATATAATATAACTCTATGTACATATATCTATTTATAAATATTTAGAGTAAAGTACTGCCATAGTGAAAGATGTTGCATGTTTTGGTAGTTTTAACTATTCCATTTTTAGTTTGCTCTAATTTTGTTGCTTCTTTATGTTCATATTAATATTTAAGTTTGTCTCTTTAGTTTATTATTTTGTCGGGCGCGACGAGTTAATGTGCAATGAAAAAATATTGTAAATTGCAGAAATTGATGTCAATTGAGTTATGAAGCAGGAAATGCATTTGATTTTTCTTTTTTATTCATTGTCATGAAGTGTTTTATTTTCTTATGTTTTCTTTGTTTTGTTTTGTTTTCGTATTTCAGATAATTAACAAAAGAAGGTGACTTAAGTAAATGAACAGAAAACATATAAACCGCTTTTGATTAGCATGTAAAATAAGTTAGTATGCCACTGGATTGAGTACATACAATATATACATCGTTTGCATCTATATTTTTGTGTCAAAAGCAATTTGTGATGCAATCATGTGTGTATTTTGTTATTGTCAATTGCATTTAGTGCATTTCAAATGAAAAGGAAAAATTTCCAATTGATTAACAACCTCATCCAACTTAACAGAGTAATGAACATTTAACGTCTTCTTCCATTAATAACAATTGCTCTCTGATAAAACAAAGACCATTTATTGACACACCTTCACTTGATTACACATACATACATATTATGTGTATGTACTTTTTAACACACAAATACACCTAGACACTTACACACAGATATTAACTCAAACATATACTACATTGAGCATGTTTGACCTGTTTAGGTTTAATGATTAACATCGATTGCATTGAACGTTAGCCAAGTTAATTGCGTCAGCAGCGAGATGCCAAAGAAATGTTATGTGGCATTGTGACATAGTTGCATACTTACTTAGATTCATGCAACAAACTTAACATAATACAATATTTTTTGTTCAAAATATTACAATAAATACCCAAAGACAATAAAGTAAGATAATAGTACTTGTAATTTCAATATAATTATGTCCTAATGAAACTTAGAAGACCAACATGGTTAGAAATTTATCTATGAATTTCAATATATGATGGATAAATGCTATTTAACTGAAATTGGTTTGACTTATAAAATGTAGTACATACAATATGTGAATAAATTATAATCGAAATTCTCCACAATAAAAAGTTATTACCACATTAATCACACTCAATGAAATAATACATAAATTTATAAAGTTTTACTTTTTAAGTGACTAATAAATCATATACCAAAAGGTTAGTTTTTTAACAATTATTTTGTTTATTAATTCAATTAAATCATATTTACAAATCACACATACGTACGTTGAACTTCAAATCGACTTAAAAATTTAAGAACACTTTGAATGTATGCACTAGTTAAATCACTTAAAGAGCATTAAAATTATATTAATTGACTGAATTGTAAGTTAAACCGCTTTCATGTTCATCATATTTAGCCATCACATAAATGAAGTAGGATATGTAGGACTTTAAATTAATTTGCAAACCCAAGAGAAGAGTATCTTCGACTATGCCGAAAGTGTAATACTCTTCATGCAGCACCTAGAAAACGTTTTTTGTATGGGAGCTAAGCGATCCAGTAATACTAGGATCTGAAAATTTGATGGATATAAATAAATTAGAAACCTATTCTGTCCGAAATTTCAAGATGATAGGATAAAAAAGAAAAAAGTTTTTCTCCTAAGAATATGAATTTCAGTTGGCGCTTGTGTGGGAGGAACTCGTCGTAATAGTCCAAGGGTCTTGAAATTTTAGTGGCTTATGTAGATGGATTTAACACTTACATTGTCCAAGCTTCAGTTACATATAGACAGACAGACAGACAAACGGACTGACGGACATGGCTAGGTCAACTCGTCTCGTTGCGGTAATCAAGAATATATATACTTTATGGGATCTTCGATGTCTCCATCTTTGCATTACAAAATTTTATGACAAACTAATATTGCTATTCATTAAGTGAAGAGTTTAGAAATAAGAACAGACTTGAAGAGTGTAACATTCATACCGCTTAGCGCGTATGTGGTGTATTTTGTAGAACGAATGCGAACTGTAGACTCGACAAATTCGTGCTGGACAGTGTGTGACTGCTCAGAATAGGTAGCATTCGTTGACAGTGACTAAAGTGACTAGTCGTTAAAAGCGGGTAGTAGTAATTTTCTGTATTCTATATTCGTTGCATATTGAATGATATCTATAACTACATAGTGTAAGGTATGCACGGAAGTAAAGTAATGTGAATGGACTCGTACAAGGGACTAGTACATTTGTTTTAGAAAACAAAGAACACTTAATACAATTTGTAAGCAATAAAAGTATTAAGAACTCATAATTCAGGTCACGTTTAAATCGAATGAGTTGAGACCTTTCTAACCCAAGATTTTTGTACATACATATGCATGTAAGTGTTAAGGAGATAAACCGTAGGGTGTGTCTCATGTACTGCACTTTTGTTCATAAATTCTATTCCAGTTTTTGTAAATGTACAATAATTTCTCAGATCATTCATTCCATTTATGCTTTAATCTTATTTACTACAAGTTGGTTTTAGTATGGCTACAACAAATTAATTGGCCTCACCTTGACTTCGCCGGACTCAATTGCGATATTGCGGGAAAAATATGATCAACTGTCGGCATTGCCGAGACTACCGTTTATAAATATCTTAATTAAACGCGAATTAAAAAAAAAAAAAAAGAAACATACATGGAAAAAAAAATAATTACGCATTTTTAATAAAGATTTCAATCTAATTTCGCTTAATGGTTGCCATAATAAATATTAACCAGTCCCCCTGACCCGCTCTCGCCTATGAATGTTGTGACATGCCTCTCGACAGATTCAAATTGCTTTAGTTTGTTTATACTACTATTGAAGTTGGAGGTTGATTTGTTTCTCTTATTTTTTATTTGCTTTTATTTGTTTTTTTCTCTTTTTTTCTTCTTTTTTTTTTAGGTTTTTATAGACTATTTTTCTGTTTTATGATCGCATATACCGGAATTATTTCTTTCTTTTCATTTTTTAGTTGATTTTGTTGTATTGAGTTGTGTTGAGTTGACTTTGGTTCGGTTCAGTTTATGCCTGGGAACGCATAAATTAAACTAAACTGAGTGATATTATTACAAGTTAGTTAGTTTAGCTATTGAATCGTGCAACGAAGTTCAATTGCTTGCCTCAGATACTCAAATACACATAGATACTTAGTGTCTAACAAACACCTCTGTCATATGCATGTACAAGTATTTTAAACTTGAGCAAGTTGCAATTATGTATGGAAGTAAAGTCCATTGTGTATCAAACGAAAGTGACTAAGCCTAGAAGTTGAACTAGGCTTGGTTCATTGCGTTCTTATCTAAGCACTTTTGATCATGGGAACTGAATGAAATATACAAAATCAATGGACACAAATCATTCAATAGTAGTTATTATGTACATACTACCGTAGTCAAAAACTTAAAACATTTGAATAATTAAATTAGAGAAACATATTTTTATTTCATAACACTAAGCCCAATGATATCATGTCAATTTTATAATTCTTTTTCAAAGAGTTCAAAATAGTTCAATGTAAGTACTAAATCTCTTTCCTTACAAACATTTTTTCATATTCAGGAAATAGAAAACAATCGCAGGAGGTTAAATGATTATACTGAATGGAAAAGTACAACTGTCATCGGACAATTTTCCTTTAAAATAAAGCAGTCTTAAAACAATCTTTGATATGGAAAATTAAATACTTAATTAGATCCATTTCAATTTCGAAAGTATCCATCTGAAGCATAGGTGCCCAGCGAATATGTTTCCCTGGACCATATTGGAGGAAGACATGCTGATTTGGTCCCTAAGCTAACGAAACAATAAGAAAAAGAATTTACTACAAAATGAAAGATATTTCTGTTATAATATTTATTAATAATAATATGTTAATATTTATTTATTGTTACAAAGTGGATTGGAATCACAATTTGACTTCGCATGTATTAGACGGTGATGAGTGTCCTCATTTTACACTTTTCTATTATCAGAAATACCCCCACTCAAATGCTTCACAAATCCAATTTCTCATTAGTTTTGTAACATTTTGCATACTACTAGTATATTTATCTCATTTTATAATTCATGATGCTTCTATGCATCTCTTAATTCTCATGAACTACGCTCTCTTATTTTAACTGAACTGTGGCCTCCAATATGAACCCCAATCACTAGCTGATAACTTCTTTTAAGGGATTTTCTGAAGTGGTTCCTTACATGTTCGTACTAGTTACAGAGGTTGAGAAAACTTTTACAAAAGGAAGATAAACGCGTTTGAGAAAGAGCATACAAGATCGTTTAGTAAAAGCAGATCAAATTAGGTCAAGCGAATTTTAAAAGAATATATTAATAAGTCCGGTTTCAAAAAGATTCAACAATATAAGGGTATGAGATCAAGGAAGTCTACAAAACAGCGACTTTTGAAACAAAAACAATTGAATCCGAATTGTCCAAAGAAAAAATTTAACCCTACTCACCGCCAAGCATTTCCAGCATTTAGTGCTATCATCTTGAAATTTAGACACAATAAGTTTCTGATACATATTCATCAACCATGTGAAGTTCAAGATCCTAGGATTACTAAATCGCATAGCTTCCATACAAAAAACGTTTTTTTTTTTGGTTTGGCACAGGAAAACAAATCCAAAGCTCAATCCAATTGAAAATGCTTACGCTCACATGACAGCCAATATTAAAAAGCAAAAGAAACTCATGGGTTTAAGTAGACATAAAATCATTTATTAAATAATACATATATCAAACAACTTAGATGACATCAAAGGTGACTGACCCTTTGTATCTTCATACCATGATTTTACAGATACGATTAGTAGCATCAATATTTCGTTCAACCATTCCAAAAATCAACAGTTTATGTGCTGGCAACTTCAGCGTTTATTTATCAAGAAATTTCAATTGATTAAAGTACTTAGAAATATTTATTAAAACTCAAACGATGTTCCCAACTTGTATGGATTATTTATGAATTTTTTTTGGAGATTTTGTTTTTTGTATTTAATGTATTTTACCGTATTGCAACCTTAAACAAATGTTAATAATATAAACACTTAACATATTTTCTTGTGACTACAAATTAACAAAAGTAAATTGATTTACCATTTACCTATTACTAAAAAACGTGTTATGAAACCTCTTAAGGCGTCTTATGTCCAGGCTGTTATCCAGTAAATTTATTGCCAAAGGAGGGGGGATGGAGGATATGATTCTCTAATCTGATTACATACTTATCATAATAGGATTTGACGAAGAGTTTTGGATGGGAATTTGCAGGAATTCAATGTTTGTGGATCCCGTACATCCACACAGGTTTCAAGATAGCTTTATAAAGTAATAGATTGTTTTCTGTGCTCAGTTTCGATCTTCTTCGTAGCAATCAGAACATTTCTTGTAACATTACATGGAGTTGTTCGCTTTTTTTTTTTATGACGTGATCCTTCCATGTGAGCTTTCTGTCTAAATACATTCTAAGATAATTTGTGCTAGGAGGTATGATGGTATCTCAACCTTGGGCAATCTCATCTTTTCAAGGTTGTTGCCTAAAGCCAAACTGATGAGCTGGAATTACATTTTGATGCCTTGTGAAATGGTGGGCGATATTTTATTGTTTTATATCTTAAGTTTTCTAAAACTTCTTCTCTTCATTATAGGAGAAGAATTATTAATTTTTACTAATACAATATAATTTTATTTTCTTTTTTATTTTCAATTATGTAATTTTAATCAATTCAATTTATTTTATTTACAGATTCTTATGAAAAATTGAAGAAATATAAAAAATTAATAGTTTAATACAATCTATTAAAGAGTAATAAGAGTATAAAAATTAGTGTTAAAAATTTAATAACAATATTAAAAAATTTATTAAAAAAATATTCGAAATTGAAATTAAAAATTAAAATTTAAAAATAAAATAAGAAATTATGAATAGTTAAAAATAAAATAAATTTTACTATGCATTAATAAAAAAAAAACAAAATAATTATAATAACAATAAGCAAATAATTTCAATTAAAACTTATAGTCATGTTCATGCAAAATCTGTTATAAAGACAACAACAACAAAAATGCAATACCAACAACATGGTTTTAATTAAATTTATGTTAACGAAACAACAACAAAGACAACATCAATAATATGTTTGTATATATAACAACTTCTCACTTCGAGAATTTAATGATCTGTTAGAAAACAACAACAAAACCAACATTTAAATAGCGACAAATCTCAACTCAAATGAACTAATTACAATAAAATTAATAGCAATAATAATTAACAATAACAACATAATTGAAGAAAAACCTATTCAATTTTTTCATTATTATTTAATAAAATAAATAAATTAATATTAATATTGATAATAATAATAATATTAAAAAAATTATAATTTATTTATAACAAATGCAACGACTACGATGACGACGATGGTAATCAACAATAATCGATTAAAAAATTAATTAAACAAAACAGCGAAGAAAATAGAAAAAACAAGCTCAGAGTTAATTTATAATAATAAAATTATGCAACAAAAACATTAAATAATAATCCAAATAACAAGTAACAATAACAACAACAAAACCAACAACAACAACAACAACAACAACAACAACAACCACAACAATATCAGCAACATCAATAACTACAACAATAGAAACACCATTATCACCATTATTATCATCATCATTAACAACTGTTCTGTGATATCAAAAACCAAAAGGTAAATTCTTCAAATTCATTCCTTTTAAATATTTATTTATTACTGGCAGTTCCGCACGCTCTCGCTCATGCATTTTTGTTTCGTTAATATGCTTTTTTATTTGCATCTATCTATCAAAAGAAGACATCAGGCAAATTTAAAAATAAAATAATTTTATATAGTGGGTATCTTAAGGAATCATTGGAGAAAACCGAAACAGGAGATCCAAAGGGGGTTGATTGCTAATTGTTTATTATGATCCACTTCATTTGATGAAAATAACATTTGCGTTGGATAAGAAAATGTTAAAAAATTTGGAAAAAACTATCTAGATCTTGACAACAGCACCACATACCGGATTCACCTGTTGCTAGGATCCATCTAGGTGACTCCATAAGTACAACAAAAATAAAAATCATCAAAATCGGTAAAGCCGTTTAGGACAAAAATAGTCACAAAAATCCGTACATTCGCGTTTCGAACATATTTTACAATATTGGACTTCAGTCGCCCGTTTTAACATGTACGGACTTTGTATAAATTAAAATTTCGGCATTCTTTACTCAATGCACATCATCAATGATTTCCGTATAATTTTGTTTTTTATTATTGAAATATTATTTTAGTATGTTTACATATTATAGAGTTTTAATTAGATTTGCTAACATTACAACAATTAAGTAAAGGATTTTGTGGATGGAAGTAGGTCTTAAGAGAATTAGAATTTCGTAAGGAAAATGAAATTCATTGTGAGTTAATATTCGTAACTCAGGCATTAAAACTAATACTAATTAACTAATTAAGGGTTCGTGCTTGATGGCAAGCTAAGTGTTAGTTTGCCTGAGAAGTACGGATCGTCACAAAATTGTGAGTTATTTGATTGTTCATATTAAAGTTAGTTTTACCCTGAAAGATTTTTCCATCAATCAAAGAAGCAGAAACTAACTACAGAATCAGACCAGATAACCGAGAAGATCGACGTAAATATTGTTAGTTTATGTTTAACTGACAGTTTAGATTTCCTGTTTATAAATGGATATATGTATAATTGCATAGTATACTTTTTGTTTTATTTACTTTATTTATTATTACGCTTCTATAAAAATGAAAGATTAGTTACTTGTCAATATTTAATATAAGGAATTTTAAGCTGTTTTCGCATTGTATGGTTTCAAGCTTCATGTTGCTGTTTAAGTTAGTGGCAGAGATTTCGCTGCTGAGATATATCGCACTTAATTAGATATTCCATTTGTAAAAGTATGTGCCGAAGATTACTCTTAATTTCAATATAATTGTAGACAGAGCAGTATAGAACAGTGTTATATACAGTGATCAGGCATACAAATGTATATGTTGTAGAGCGTGGGTCCTAAGACAGAACCCTGAGGAGTGCCGGCTGTGATCCATTTTTTAATGGACTTAACTACGCCCATCTCAACCTAAAAGAATCTATCAGTTAAAAACCTGTTTATGATTTTAACTTGGTACAAAAGGCGCCCATGTTTATATTTGAGTGAGGCATGCTCACTGATTCCTTCAAGTCCAGGGCTTTGCAAAATTACTTAAACATTAAATTTAATATTATTCTGGTTGGTTAATAATACATTTAATATAATATATACAATAATATTTACGCAGAGAAATTATAAAATTGTGTGGATCACTTTCTTTTTTCTAAAATGTCGTTTGGGTGGAATTATTTCAGCTTTTGTCGTGTCGCAACATTAAACAGATTTTCCTAACAAAAGCAGAGAGGAAAAATGTACAACAAAAGCCCCATACAAATTTTATTATGGCTTAAATCTAAACTTAATACTAAAGTGCTTAAACTACAATGATTGAGTAGGTAGCATATAAACATCAATTCCTAAAGTTACTATCAAGTCTCTTCGACAACAATTCCATTTAAGTCTAATGCTAATGTAAGTCAACAGTATGTAAATGTAAATTGAAAATCATTTTTAACAGTAAAAAAATATTAGAGCTTTAAAAATTGATCCAAACAGATAAAGTAGAGAGTTTCTGTTTATGAAGGGATGCACATTGCATCCTTATCTAGATAGTTATTAATTTTTTATTGATGGATGTGAGAACTGTATGTTATGTGTTCCCTGAATAATAGTTTTTTTTTTTTTATCAAAAGTCACACGAAGATATTTAACATGTCTTTCAAATCTCACGTCCACAAGATTTTATTGAATGCGGCTGGAAGCTAGATAAATGTTTATACGCTTAGAGAAAAAGATTGCCTGAGTTTTGTCAGAGTTAACTTGTTCTTGTGAAGAAGGCAATAAGATTGGCAAAAACTTCTTGAAGCATGTTTAAAATATCAAAAGATAGACTTCTAGAACAGAGAATTGCGGTATTATCCGACAAAATTAAAGTTGTACAACCACTTATGAATAGAAGATCTGATGGTGAATATGTTTTAGAGTATAGGCGAAACGCATGATCCTTGGGGGTAACCAGCTTAAGTACCTACAGCCTGAGAATTTACATAACCAACTTGAAGTCAGAAGATTTTATTTCAATTTATTGCATGATTTAAATAATATATTTGTTTAAGCTTATGATACATAAAATTAATGAGTTCAGGATTTTTTATAAGGGAGTAATTTATCTCTCCTGATATTCTCCCGTTGAGTACACCAAATTCTTTAAAACACGGGAATGGTTTCATATGAAAATTCTAAAACCAGAGATACTCCTTAAGCATTAAACTACACGAGTTCAATTTGCCGAGAGTCACAAATTTTGGTACATGGAGTAGAAAAATGTTTTAATTTGGATGGTTCAGATGGCAACCGTAATTATAATTACGATATACGCAGCCCTAAGTTGTTGGGACGTTTATGATTTCGGTTACATTCGGCTATAATGGAAAGAACAATTAATGATGCCCAATTTAAGTTATCTGAATGTTTATTTAAACAATGAATAGTTAAATTTTTATATTTAAAAATTTGATGTCCTATTTACTTACTTGCCGCACCTTACAATAATTAGTTTGTTTAAGTAGCTTCAAGCAGAATCAGCCCCAGCTGAGGCCCCATAGAAGATTAAAGCTTGAAGGAATATCTGAAAAGATAACTTTTGTTTTCAAGGATACAAAATTCACATGATGCAGTTCACTTTATTAATAATACAACCGATGTGGCCCTTAAACATATTTTTGGGGTTTCCAAAGACCATTATTTGTGTTGTGTAGTTTTATATGACTCTATGGTTTAAATATAGATTTTCCGTTTCCTAATTAAGTACTTAGATTAGAATTAGTTTACTTTTTATGCTCATATAATTTAAGATACTTTATGGCTTCTTCAATTGCAAAAATGACACTTTCTTTACTTGTAGTTTATTCACTTAACCTCCTAAATTGCATTTGTCTTTAACATTTAAATACAATATACGTTATAATTATTGTCAATTATCAACTGTTGTCAACTTAGGCTTTACTAATTGGTTTGTCATGTCACACTTTGTCCAGTTACATTTTCTTTTGTATATATCTCTCGATCCCTTCCTCGTCGAAACCAAATATTATAATTAATAAACATTTACATTTTGTATTGAAAGTGAAACGTGTGAATATACATATATTGTAATATTAATATAAGATATTAGTATATTCGTGGGTGTAAATATGAATACACTTTGGTGATAAACTAAATCATTATTAAGTAGAATAAAGTAATAAAAATAAAAGGAGATACTTGTAAATAACAACACAACACAACACAACCAACAATACTATCAAACGAGACCTAGAGATAATGACAAGAATGAACGACATTTTGAAAGTGTCAATGATAATTATTTTGTAAATTATTGAAAACACATTTTAATGGGGCGCTCGCTCGCGAAAGTACCAAAGTCGTTTAAACTACATACCTTCTCATATGAGTATGGTATAATAGATAATATGTATAGGAAATCAAGCAATTTGGTGATATTAATGGACTCATACTCTATGTTCCACACCTACTCTAGTAATTATATAAATATCGTGCGCTCAGACTTAGCCTCCTTGACGTCTTGCTTAACTATCTATTTGTCTATCTATCTATATAAGTACAATATCTATTCTTGTGTTGTATGTATATAAATATATGCATGTTTACATTCACAGGCGCAAGTGCCGTAATTATCGTTTAAACATTGTAATTTCTTTTAATTTTTGTCGCATATTTTCTGGTGTCATTTTAATGCATTTTTCTATTGATTCGACTTGACTTGGTGCGCTCTATATACGATACCATAATACATATCATACGATATGATAAATATTTAAGTCAACTCAACTCAAGTCAACTCAAGTCAACTCAAATCAAGTCAAGCCAAGACAAGTTAAATTGATTCAAATCGAGGCGTTGACAGCATTTTGAATTCACAATACAACACAGCAAATGATTTGTTTACCATATGCGAGGGCATAACGAACACCGATCCGTCTCCGATGGACCAACTAAATGAACGAAGAATCGGGCGTAGACACAGACCAAATACAATATAAGGTTTGTCTATTGTCTCATACATACTAAGTACATACGAGATATTCAGTTTAAAGTCAAGCTAAATTTGTTCAAATTGTTTTGCTTCATTTTACTACACAACTGTAAAGATACGAGATTGCAACACAGAATTACTAATAGTACAAGTACTCGTTGTACTTCCCGCTGAGACGCTCCCAAATGAAAAATGCAATGCAAATGATGTGACAATAAATATTTCCATGCAACTGAGCACATATGTAACGTATATTCAATTGGGCAATGAATTTGTTTTTAAAAAATACTAAAACTTTAAATAGAAACATAGAAAAGCGAGAAAGTAGTAAGTCAAAAATTTTATCTGGTAAAACGGGAATATTATTAAAAAAAAAAAAAATTCCATATATACCTTCAAATTCTAGAAACTAAAACTTATCAAACCTTATTGATTATCTAGTCTGAGCTTGATTTTAATTCAGCCCAAAGAGGCGGAACAACTATTCGGAAGGATCCAGCAGAATGACTGTGAATCTAGAAGAGATCAGAACTTGAATTTAAATGCTTCATCATTTGCATTTGTATATTTCGAATTCTGAGCTTCATTTTGTTAGAATATATATTATGTTTTGCTAACAGATCTGCCCAGAAGTCATTACAGTCGAGACACTATAAAAAATTAAAATATATTTCCGCTTAACATTTACCAGATGATCACCAGCCTCTGTTCTTCCAGACAATCCTCAGCATTTCCACTTGTTGATTGTTTTCAATTTTTCCATATCTCCATCGGTGGATGTACATCGATTTGTGATGTTTTGTTTTACAATACCTGCCTTCTAGGCAAACTTTTCTTCGAATCTTCATGTTTATTGCAAAGACTAAGAAAGACCAATGAGTGCAAATAGGGTCCCCATTTGTAAGGCTTGTGGGAGAATTCGAGTTTTTGTGGCGATCGTGTTATGTAACCTAATCTAATCTAATGCCACTGAGAAGAATAAAACTCTTGTGTTATGATATTTTTGGGACATTTTTGAATATCAAATGGACTATACTATTTATATACAATACTACCATTCTCACGCCCTCGCTCACTCATTTGGAGTTTTGGTTTTTTCAGCAGGTGAATTAAAAAAAAAATTATTATATCGGGTAGGGAAGTTTAGGGAAAAAACAATTGTTTAAAAACTGCCTAGCTTTCGACAGTAGCGCCAACATGTGACCTATCTACGTGACCTCATAAGTACAACAAAAAAAATTTCATCAAAATCGGTCGAGCCGTTTCGGAGAAAAATAGTCACAAAAATCCATACACTCGAATTTCATAAATGAAGATATAAAATATTTATGATATTTCCAATGTATTCAGAACTTGTTGCATGAAAACTTATAAAGTACTAAATACTACTTATGATCATTTCATACAACACCTAAAAAATTTCCTCAAATAATATTTAAGTATTTATTATTTTTATGAAGAGAGAAAATGCATAAAAAAGAGAAAGGAACTTCTACTACTATTACCAATAACCAATTAATCAATTTTTAATACATTTTTGGATTGTTTGCATGCTTAACAAAACACAACAAACGAAAAACGAAAAACAAAAAATAAAAAAACAAAAAAAAAGTGATTTTTTGCAAATTTCTGATAGATAATACCTATAACAAAATATATCGTAATTTGGGCCATTAAGCTTAAAGCGACTACATTTTGAGTCAGTTTGAATTACTACTACTTTTAGTACATAGTTGGAGCTCAGTTAAAAAATTATTATGATTGTAGATATTTATCGCATTAAATTTCGATTCACTGCACCCAACTGTAAGTAAAATCTTATAATAATAACAAAACAAAAAATATTGCAATACTTACGAAAAAAAAAAAAAAAAGAATTATATCTGCAATTTGCAATTTTGGGCGTTGAATGTGATCTGGATAAAGAGATGGAGAGACCTCCAATGGCCCCTAGACAACAACCTGATATGACCAAGCATACAACATACACCAACTCACACAAAGTCACACCAAGTCACACCAAGTCACACCAATTCACCAAGTGGCAACACCAACTGCTGGGCCAATTTTACCAATTTTGTGTTAATATGCGAACTAAATAATTTTTGCAAAATTATTTTCCATTTATTTTGTTTCAAATTGTTTTATTATTTTGTAGGTTTCTTTTTTTTTCGCTTGCTTGCTTGCAATTTTTGCTGTACTATTTTATTTGCTTGTTGAATTTCTTGTAATCCAAAATGTTGACACATTTTACACAATCAAGAACTAAAAAAAAAACTTTGAAAAAAGAAGGAAAAACTTTACAAAATGCTGGTAATAGAAGCAAAAAAAAAAAGCCAAGTGATTTTGATAGATTTTTGTTTGTTTTTGTTTCCAATATTAAACAAATGGAAGTCCTGCTTTGCTCAATTACCAGAGGCTCTGATTGTGGAGATGATGGAGGTGGTGGTGCTGGCAACATTGGTAATGTTGAGGTTGCAACATCAAATAGCAACCAACAAACTTGCAAGTAACAAAATATGTCACAAACAATTGCATTGCATTTGGGTTTACTTTTGGTGCAAGGTGCATGTGAGGCGGGCAGGTTTTTGATACATTTTTGTTTTTTGTTGTGTTGTGTTTTTTCTCTCCTGGTAACCGAATATGGACATGGACGACGATGTGAATAATTTAGGTGAACAACAGCAACAATTGCTGTTGCAGTTTACAGTACAGTAGTTAAAAAGGTGTCAATCAAAGAGCCCGTGGCAACCACGCAAACGCGTTGACCAAAACGCAAAGCGAATATGTTCCTGCACGCGACCAGATCAAACCAAACCAAACCAAACTAAACCAAAATGATATCAAACTCGACACACTATATTTCTATATAATAAGTAATAAAAGTATTTTTTAGTCACAAAGCCACGGAATGTTGTGTTGGCATGCGATGTGTCTGCATCTAGATACAATATACAATATACAATACAGTATCTAAGAGTTGTTCTACACAGTTCCATACAGTAAGTAACCACACGAAATGAACATGATTTTCAATTCGATTCGATTTGATAGAAAATCGATTTCAGTTCGCTCCCAAGAAAATGTCAACTGCAGTTCCTGACTGACGGACAAAACAAATGAACCAAATCAAATCAAAACACAAAATGTAACCAATGAACGAGTCTTTCTGTCCGTCTGTGTATCTGTCCATCTGTCCATTTGTCTGTCCAGTGATCTGACGTTCGTTAAACAACAAAACTGGTATGCATTTGATTAGCAACCATTGGAATGTCGCAGCGGGCGTGATCTGGACACAAAACATGCTCCGGCGTTACTATTGTCGATCGTGTTGTTGCTGTTGCTGCCTTCAATTAAACAACAACCAGAAATACAATTAGAATCTTTTTTCGAATTAAGCTCTTTGATCTCTTAGATACTTAGTATTAAACTATAAAATTTTGCCCTTTTCATTTTATTTTACCGAAGTAATTTACAAAAGCGACAACGGTGACAACGACGACGACGCCTTTCACGACGAAAGCGTGACATGACGCGACTCATTGACATCCGTCAAATTTAAATTGTTAGTAGTGTTTCTTCAATCAACCACATTGAGTTTGAATCCAAGTCTAAACTATTTGAAATTCAACTTAAAATAGTCTATTTTCTACTAAGTAGAAAAAAGGAATCAAGTTGTTTGCTGCTGTTGTTGTTCGTTGAACCTATTTTGTGTCTTGTATTGATTGAAACCTTCCATAACCCCTTACCATACTAATGTCCAAAAGGCATTGTCATTACAAATGCTAATGCTAACTTAAACTATTGGTTTCACGCGATTTTAATCGCATTATGTCACGCCTCCTCAAAAAAAAAAAAAAATGCTATTTTATTTGAATTTATTATTGTCAATTATTGTGATTTTTGTTATAGCCAGCTAAATAAATACTATGAATATAAAAGAGATCAACAAACGAAGATCCCACATTTAACTTGTACAATATTATATAATCAATACCAACTGTGAGATGAATAAATTTTGAGATCCAATTCAATTGGTTTTTTACTATGCAAAGTACAAGATACTCTTTATTTTTATTGCATTTCTAAATTTTATATCTTTCGAAGTTATTCAACTTTTGTAGAGTCTAAGGATATTGATCTATACCACAGTATACATATACATAAGTACATACTACTATATATTGTATATCCATTTTGAGGACTTGCAAATATTTTACTGAACTGAATAGTGAGTAACCAGGACATAACCTTGATTAAAAGACTGTCCTAGCAAGCATATATCAAGTGCATGCGATATCCACTTACCCGTATAGAAATAGTCTTTGAGGGGTCTTCGATCCACATTTCTCTATTTGTGGCTGCATATTGTTCACTTATAACAGCTAAGTCTGCTTCGTGTTCCATCATAATTTGTGGTAATCGGTCATCTTACTTTTGTGCATGTTACACTGCAGTATCTTCATTTTTGTTCTATTAGATCTCTACCTTTATAGTGTGGGGCCTGACCTTTGCACTCCCATTGTTAGTGTCCGAGACTTAAGCATCGATAGCATTTTTTGTTTCTCTCCAGAGTCTCATTCTGCAGTTGATCCAGCCTATTTTTATATGTTCTTTATCTAGAAGCTTCTTCGCATTTGCTGTTGATAACGTTACATAGTCTCGTATTTGCACACGGCTATTTGGAACATTTGTTCTAACTCTAGTTTCTTCAGCTGTACACAACCGCATCTATATCGCTTTCAGTTATAAAGGAGCCGAGGTCCCGGATATCAATTGTAGCCTTCGGCTTAAGTTCCACTATTAAGGCTATGTGTTACATATTGGTTTTGCCTTTTCTCATTTATCCATTTCAAGCAGTAGTGCGTGGGTTGGGGTTCCGGATAGCAAGGTCTGTTTTAGTGGTAAACCACACTTGACGATGCGAAGGCATTTTTGACCTCCCCAAACGCAAGAAAATAAAAACTATTAGGACTAGGTTTAGGTATAAGATTCTATGTGTATACTTAGCTTCTGAATTAAAATCCAATACATACTCTAACATTTGTCCATAAATGGTAAGTAGTATGTATATAAAGAAGACTAGCATCCATCAAGTTATTAAATTACTGATAATAAAATACGAAGTTGCATAATGCAGCCGGAGTAATGCAGTACTTAATGTTCACCCAAATAATTTCATTGCCATCATCTGGACTCTATTGAGAATGCCTGGTAACTTTAGTTGAGTCACCCTAAATATCGGCCACACAGGTTCCCTACATCATTGGTAATTTTTATGTGAATTGAAACTTTAAAGAACACATTAAAAGGTATTTATTTGAAGTTGTTTGTTGAAGAATAACTAAAGTAAATACAAATAAAATATTCAGAAAATTCGAAAAAAATTTCCAAATTTATTCATTTCTTAAAACTGAACTGACTGACTGACTGACTGAGTGATCAAAAGACTGACCGATCGACCAACCGATGTACCCAACAACTGAACAAATAAACAAACGAACGATGGAATGAGCGAATCTTATTAACATAAAGTTATGCTTAACGCGTAACTAGGCCACAAAATTCGGACTCTCGCTTTCACGTTCGACTAATGGGTGATGGTGGTTCAGCATTTGTATAACTTATAGACAAAACAAATAGACATACGGCTTCATAATTATTGTATAACAACAAAACCAATAATAACAACCACAGTAAGAAATGAAGAGAAATAACTAAAATTAAAATTTTGATTTCAAAAAATCAATTTCTATGCAACTCTAAGTACATATTACAATTTATTGTATTCTGTTGAATAAGACCATTTGGGATAATCTCTTGTCTTATATAATAATAAATATTGGCTTCCATTTGGATGTTAAATATAAGAATACATAAAGTTGATCTCATTGGCTTGCTAAATCAAGTATCCTAAAAGTTATCTAGTTTAAAAATTTGAATTTTTTTTTCTCTTTTTAATATGTTTATTTTATTTTATAAATCGAGTCTTGGTATTAGACAAAATTATTGAATTTGTTCCGATTATTACCAAGTCACTTATACAAATTATCTTCTATCATTGTTACCTAGGATTTTGTTTGTCTGCCAAAACTTTCTTAACCTTGAAGGTTCTAAGTTACAACTTGTAACTAAGATCTGTTTAGGAAAATTATTTGCATATAATGATTATATTGATTAGGAGTTCATTCGTCAATTTAAGAGATGTTTTCTTTCCTCCAAAACTTTCATAAGCCACAATGCTCTGAAAACATTTATACATAGGTTTTTATATTGAACTAGCTATGCCGGCTTGCGCTCTCGCTCCAAAAAAAAGAAAACACATGATAAGAAAACTATATTTAAAAAAAATTCCAGCCCAATCTTCCAAAGTGCGTTATTTTAATTAGCTTAACTTTTTTGTTTGAGCATCGATTGAAATGAAATAATCGCTATATCTTACAGGAAACTTACTACAAGACACCAGAGAGAACCGCATTGAAATCGGTTAATCTGTTTCTGAGATTAACGTGCACAGACAGAAAAGCATAAACATCGACAGTTAGTAACTTCGAACAAGATCTGTCGATTAAAGGAAATAATATCCATAACTACTGTATGTATATACAATATTTTAATGAAGCTCAAAGGCTTGTTTGTAGTGTAAATTAAAGATTTACTAATATTTCTGTAAAGATTTGAAAGAGATAAGCTTGAGCAATGTTTTTCCAATGTCAGATATACGCAATGTTAGAAAAGCAGAAGAAAAAAAGGAGCAATGTTCAACTTAAATGCAATTCAGTGGGAACTAGGAGCATTTGTTATGAGAGCAATTTTCCCCATAATGTCCTAATCACAGATAGACTGTATAGAGTTCATTGTTCTTTTCGCAAGACCTCCTAGTTCTTTTTTTATTGACTTCTTCATATAAATACTTTCTCATTCAATTATTTTGCTTTTCAGATTTTCCCATTTGACCAGTATTTATATTATCAATAATCAAAATCTTTATTATTTAGGATCTTTCTATAAATTTCAATAGCTACCTTAAGGAATTGAATGTTATACCATGAAGCAGGTCTAACATGGAATATACATATGTTTCTTAGTACTCGTATTGTGTTAGTATAGCATATTATAGGTATATGATTTTTAATTATTTACTGACAATTGAATTCAGAGTCAGGCAGCCATCATCACCAGAAGACTCATAAAAGAAAAACTTGGTAATTTTTATTTTTTATAAATTGTAATTACTTGATTTCTTTTCAGTAAACAATTTTGAAAAATTTTCAATCTGCCATAAACAATATAAATAATTTAAGCAAAAAGTGGCAAAAACATGTTGATGGAAAAAAATTGCTATAAAAAAAAAGCACGCAAGAAAACTTGCACAACTACATAAATCGAATTTATTTCAAATTCCAGAGCAACCAAAAAATTGTAACAATAAAAAAACAATAAAAAAGGTAGAAACTAGAAAACAAAAAAAAAAAAAAAAAAATAAAAAAAAAATTAAAGAAAAATAAAAATAAAATGTATGGTTATTTTAGCGGAAAATATGCAGAGCGCGCGCGAGCTCATTTACATAAATAAAGAAAGAAAACAATTGAAAAAATGAATAAAGGAATTGAGGAATGAATGAATGAATGAACAAATTGGAAACAGTATGAAAAACAAATTGTTGCCAAGGGCGCACGGGCGGTAAAGCATGGAGCCATGTTTAGTAGGAAATGGTATGGAAAGCAATGATCTAACAACTGAAATTGAAATATTGACAAGTGAAAAGCTCATAGAGACAAAGACAAAGATTTGACAAAGAGAAATGTTCAGCAGCATTTCAAATTGAATTAATGTAGTAAAATAGAGGGGGAGTTTACCGGACTGTGCACAGAACACAAAAGAGAGCGGTGAAGCGCACATCCGATTAAAAAAAAAAACATGTGAAACGGTTAACCTATTGGAAGAAAGAAATATTACAATTTAATGTGACTGCAATTATTTCTAAATGTGGAAGGTAGGCAGGCAAGCAGATAAGCAGGCCAATGGTCAATGTAGCTGCAGTCTCCTTATTACATTTATCATCATGTTTCATGGGATCTAATACTCTTCTACTCAAACAATGTTTACCTAAAATTCTAAAATTACAAGTGAACTAAGTCTGGCCTGACAAGCATATGTTGACAAAAATTCTTCTTCACTCAAATTCCAAATAAGAACAAAATTTATTCAGGTGAGTTTACAAACCCGGAAGCGGGTCACCTTAAAAAATATATCAAATGGGCTCCAATTAATCACAATTATTTTAAGCATTGTTGTGATTCATAAAATATATTATATAGAGCGTTGTTCGCAAGGATTTATTTGTGGAAGATTGTTTGGGTGCAACCTCTTTAGTCCGCATTGTATCGCAACTTGGATGGAAGTTGTCGCCAGTATATTTGGATGCCTTTGAAGCTAAAGATTGTAATGGCTATTGTATATATATGTATATATAAATATATTTATTTCATCGAGTAATTGAGGCATTCTTAAATCTCTATGTATCAAATTGATGCCACTATTTCCATATAAATAACTTTTTTATTTGTCAAGAAATTTTTACTAGTTCAATATCCGAAACTTTGCGTAGCAACATTTTGTGATTGATATCACATATACCTATACATCTGCTGAGCTACTTGGCAAGGATTAAACCGAGGAACCGGTCTACCTTCGGAATGATCTCTGAGCCGCATGTTATATCGAATTGATGGCGTTATTCCAGCGCTTGGCCAAGCATGGAACACCTGTAAGTAATTGTTCATCTTCTCCGCCACTTCTGTGGGCGAGCCATAGTAGAACAGAACAAAAGTCTAGAAATATTTTGCTATCTGATTTAACTGAGAACCTTATATAATAATAATAATAGTTTTAAAATCCTTGGCCGCCAAAGGGCTAGGAGCACCAGTGCTTATATATAATTTTATTCAATTTATAGTATTGCATATATTATACATATGTCATGATATACGAATATGTATGATCAAGAATGTTGACACTTCGGTAATTACCATGAATTTGTTAATTTTTAGTTTCATGACACTGCGGAGCTTGAGAATTTCCCATTTAGCAGAATTTTGTGAATTAGAGCAAATCATTTTTATTTAAAACACAGCAAACAAATGTTCATTATAATTATATAACGGCTTTCTAAATTTATTATTGTATTGTATTATTTTGCTTATTTTATCTTTAATATTTTATAAAAATTACATTTTATATCAACGCAACATATTGCAAAATTTTTAGTTTTATTAAGTACTTCATGCTGTGCAAAAGTTCTAAATTTAATTCGGTTGAAAATTGGAATATAAAAATTAAATATAATAAATTTCAATCAAAAATTTTGTAGTATGTATCCAAATCTATATACGAGTATGTAACATATCATATATATGATACATGGTATAGTCCGGTTTAAGGTGCAGTTTCATTTTATAAACACATAATTT
The DNA here is from genome assembly GCA_037040105.1 of Amiota albilabris. Lineage (NCBI taxonomy): Eukaryota > Metazoa > Arthropoda > Insecta > Diptera > Drosophilidae > Amiota > Amiota albilabris. The sequence continues at coordinate 41,273 of JBANCV010000193.1, read as the reverse complement.
GACACTAAGCTGTCGATTTTATTGCAAATAGTAAATTACCAAACATAAAGTTTGTTAAAAAATTGTCATACGACCGATTAGTTCTATGGCTTGTAAAGGTATTATTATTTTATAGTGTTGTTTGTAAAGCATTACAAGTAAGTAATGGTGACCTCATATATGATCAGAGTTTCATGAGCAGAAAAGCAATTGTGTAATGTTAATCCAGAGGCTCGTTTCCATTGAAAGAAGTCTCCATAACTTTAGATTTCGTTATAAATTTGGTATATACTTATATTATCATATAATGTGTTTTAATCGAAGTTCCCTAGATTACTGGAAGAGGTAGTCCCTTTAATAATCCTTTCGGCGTCGCACGGTCAACCGAATCTTTCCTTTAATTTGTGTGAAATACAATAATTACAGTATGATCATGAATAGAAAAAACCACAAAGAAGGGTATCTTCAACTATGCCGCAGATGCTCTTCACGTATCCGCGTTTTTGGTCTCTGTTACAGTTTGAGTATCAACAAAGAACACAGTTTGAGTGCACCTTATTGTACAATTAGTGTTCATAAGTTTGTCATTTAATGTGGGTTTGTATGGGAAGTACCCTAGCTGGTAACCCTAGGCTCATGAAATTTACACAACTATCTATATATACTGAAACTTAGATGTAATCACTAGTCAATAATGAGAGATTTTCAAGTCTTTTGTATTTGGTTAGATCTAGGATGGTGAATACGCAGCCAATACTACAAAGTTTCTTTCTAGCAGCTCTTGTTTTTAAATTAAACACTAGTTCTAAATTCACAAAAAAAAAAAAAAAAATTCTTTATTTTAAGAGATAATGTCGATCCATACAAAATTACCTCTTAAACGCCTTTCTTGAATGAAGAGCTTGGTTTAGATTTCGACAAAGATTCCTGCAGTAATGTGCCATCATCAGGTTGTCCCATCTTCCTTGATATCTTTCTTCCATTATGCATATATCCCGATAAAATCTTTTACCCTACTCCTCACTGTAATCACCAAGATTTTCAGGAATTCAATCCTATCTAATCTATAATGCACTTGTCACACCGAAGATCTCTTAAATTTGACAATATATTCATTTACATATTGTAAATAGTTTTCTGATTTATGATTTCCAAGAAAATATTGACTTATCAAAATAAATGTTCAGTTTTCGAGTATTTCATGAATTCGTCAAGATTTTGATCTTTGATCAATGGTCTAATCTGTGGACTTTACAAAAATATCCTGTTTTCATTTTTCTGCACTTAGTTCCGTAATGCCGAGTTTACTATGAAGTACTCGTATAATTCGATTTCGATTCACCAAAGGTGGTTTTATTAAATTTTACTTACCAACAATTAATGACTCACTCGATGGTCACACTTTTCAATTGAAAGGTAGAGTATGTTTTACTTGCCTAGTAGTAAAATACCAAGAAGTATAATTAATTGCTCTTCAATTTCCATGTTACCATTTGGCTCAAAAAAAAAAAAAACAAAAAAAAAAAAATGAAGGATATCTATTGTATGTACACAGGTAGTTAATCAGACTGTGTAAGAGGTAGTCATTCGCAATGTCGGATATGATTCATATTTCATGTACATATAATAAGAAATCTATATATAAATCTAAGGATCGAAGTAACGAAATAATTTTATTTCAAAATTTTATAAATTCAAGGCTCGTTTTTCCAAAAAAAAAAAAAAACAATATATAAAATTAATATGTTTAACTTTTTAAAAGAAGTTCGCTTGGAACCCCTTCCAACCAATAAGATGCTCTATTCAGAGATTATTGATATCCATGAAGTTGGGATCATTTCAAAGCAAAAATACACTGGGAATGAACGTCTATTGGTCCGTGGTTGTGATATCGAATTCAAAGAGAATTGCGACAACGCAATTCGAGAGTTGAAAACCAAACATGCAATTATGTTAGAAGCGATACAAGTAAACGAAATTCTCTATACTTTAATTGATAAGATGATCAAAAATAAGGCAGAGTTGAATGGAGCATTCACATTGAATCAGAAAAGGGGTTGGACCAAATTTACAAGCACTCATTATGGTGAAATAACCGAAGCTAATGGGTTGTTTGAATGCAAAATTGAAGAGGCCAACATAATATGGCGCAACAGATTAGTTGAGGCCCAAAAGGAACTTTTACAACTTGAATTCGATATGGCTATATTGGGCAGACTCTCAAGCAATATAGAAACGAATTTGAAGATCCGGGAAAAATGTTTAAAAAAGAAATCTGGTATTCTAAAAACCATCTATAAATTTGTTACTGGTATTTTTTGTTAAATTTTTTGGTGTATATTTTTTATTAAATACATGCATTCAATGATTACTGAGTAAGTATATTTTGTTAAGGGAAACTTTTTGTATACATATTTCTTAAGTGAAAGATTGTACGTATATACTTATATTGTTTTTAAAGTCTTCATCTTCATTACATAGATACATGACTCATGAAGCATAATAATTATTAGATCTTAAAATACAATAGAATCAAATAGTGTATAATCCTTGAAATTGAGCTTATAATTATTGGTAATTATTAAATACTTAAGTATCATTTTGTGATTTGATGAAATCTCCGCTTTATTATTTGTTTAGATATTTTGATTATGATTCGTTGATGTTGAAAGTTGTATTTCACTTGAAGACCTTCTTAGCTTAGCTGCTTGTTAAAAGATACTTGTGTCATGTAATAATGAATAACGAACAAATGAAACTGATCTACATCTTCAAAGATATAGAAATACAAAAATCACTTCACTTTGTCCATACTTTATGATACATATTGATATTTGATTCAACATGCAACTCATGACCGCCAAATAAAATTTAAAGGTAATTCACCTAGCATGCCTTATGCCTTAACCGTTATACTTGTTATTATACGATTGAGTATAGTAAGTAAATTGGTAAAAATATGTACACACCTCAGCTTATTATTATTATTATTATTATTTGTGATTGTTGTTGTTCTGTTGGATTCCTGTCACTTTAGATAAACGTGAATGGACCAGAAAACCAACATTATAAAAACAAAAAAATATAATCATTTGGCGGCAACAACAAAAAAGAAAATAAAAAAAAAAAAAAAAACAATATCAAGGACAAAAATTTCAAAAAATCATAAATTATATTAACTTGTCTATTATTGCATTTGATGTTGGTGTAGTTTGCTTACCTTCGCTGGCACCCAAAAAATTGTCTATGATCACCACATACATACTTACTACAACTACACCACATTCATCCATCGTCAGTACATACATACATACATAATTTTGGATAGAAGCATTTATTGAATGTCTCGATTTGAAGCTGAATCAAATCGAAATGAAATGAATTGAATTGAATTGAATCGAATCGAATTGAGTCGAATTGAAATGGGTGAGCGTGTGCGCTAATACATAAATTCTCCATATTATTCATACGCCACGAGATCAGGCATCAGGCATCAGGCAATAAAGATTAGACATCAAGCAACCGACATCAGGCAACAACAACATTATATTATATGTATTTACTAATTAGATACCATGGTATCTGTACATACATATGTTATATGGTATGGAATGGTAGAGCTAGCTGTTGTTGGTAACAAAAGATACAATGTATTTTAACAAGAAATTAATGCAACAAACACCATTTAAGTGTAGGTAATTGAAAGATACTTTATTCTTGGTATTCACATTGGCTATAGACACAGTGGAGTGTTTTTTTTTTTTATGTGGGGTCCTTAAGAGATAATTGCATACTAGATAAGTAATCCGATTCCAGGTAGTGAATGAAAGCTTATGTCATATTATTCTTTCTGCGTTCAGAAGGTAAAATGAGCCACTAATCCATGAACCTTGTTGCGAAGACTTGCCAGAGTCTATAATCTAGCATGGGCCACCAACCCATGAGTCGTGTGGTGTGATACGAATTGGTAGTACCTAAGGGTACGAAGATTAATTAGAAACTATAGTCTAATACCACGGGTGATCAGAAGCCTGCGGAAATGTAGTGGCAATGGACCTTAGTTCGGAATTTAAGGTATGTGATCATGAATTATTCTCATTATTAAGCGGATAGAATGTTGAGGGAGACGTATTATAGATGCGTTGTTTTGATGTGTATCGATGTGTTTTGTATAAATGAGAGGAGTAAAATGTTGAATCAGATGTTGAAGAAATTGTTGTAGAAGATGTTGAATTTTGAGAGTATATTCTACGAGTGCATGCTTTGTGTTTTGGGAGATCGGTTCGTTGTTGTTATGTTTCGGTGCTGATCTTTCGGAACCTTCGGGGGAGTATCGTACTGGTTTTGGTTTATACCCAAACCGCGGATAGATTTAGCTTGCTAACTTGATGTGGAGTTGCATTATACAACCACATGCTGTGCCAGGGCGGACAGCAATAAGGTTTTAGGTAGCCTCAACCCCTCACTAAGGGGGAGTCATGCTAAATACACTAGTATGTCTCGAATTGGTACCTTTGGATATAATTTATTATATCCAAGGGGATGTTGATTGACGTTTATCAATCCTATGCTCGGCACCATGATATGAAGTCTCAATGACAGGAGATCACATTTAACAGAACGACTTTCATGCAACATAAGTAAAAACATTTTTTAAACTCCTCAATACAGGTACATATATTCGAGTGTTTAATTGTGGTTTTTGCTTTGGGGTTCCTGGCATTTGTTCATGCTGCACCCATTTATTTAACGAAACGACCGACGCCTATTTACAATTTGGCACAAAAACAGAAGAGAAGAACTTCAGCAGTAGAGCAAATTATGTTATGGATTAAATATTTTTTGTTATTATTTATCGTTGATTTTTTTTTTGTTTTTTATTTGGCGCACTACAAAATCATAAATTACAATAAAAATAAAGAAATAGAAAACAAGGAGAATAAGAAGAAAAATAAATAAAGAAAAATTCAACATTTTGCCTAACAAATTATAAACGCCAAAGAAATATGTAATGTTCGATTTAAATTCATTCAACCTGCAGAGCTGCGCAATTCACAATTCGCGTTCGCCGATTTCGAAAGTACGATCAACTTGTCTGTCTGTCCATCTACAATATCTGTCCATTTGTTTGCCTGTCTATTTGTCTACCTGTGTAAGTAGGTTGCTATGGTGGGTGCTACTCGGTGTGATGGCAGCAATTCATTTGCGGTGGCCATTGGCCAAATATCAACAATTAAATGGAACGTGCACATTCATTCCGCCTCTCGCATTTATTTCAGGCGCCGCAAATGCCGATGACGATAACGATGACGATGTAGTCGCGCATTCGCAACCCTCAAATAAGAAATAAAAAAATAAAAATAAAAATAAGAAAAAATAGAAAAATGAAAAATAAAACTATAAAAATAAAAACAAAAACAAAAAGCAAAAAAAAAAAAGATACAAATTAGTGCTGGAAAAAGAGGGAATGAATGAACAAAGAGTAGTTTGGAATTCAGTACAACAACAACAACAACAACAACAACATGTCTGTCTTGCTACAATATCGTGCAACAATAACAACATGTAGAAAATACTACATAATAAATAATGTTGTAGTAGAATAGACAGAATATTCATTAATTTCACTTCATCGAATCTTAAATACCTTTTACACACATCAATTTCATGATTTGTGTCATTTTTTTTAGTTTGATATGAATATCTAGCAAAAGATAAGCACAAATTTTCTATACAAAAAATCATGATTGCTTAAAGTTTTCTGTGGTAGACAGTTATGTAAATAATATAAATGTTTGAAGAAAAATTATCTATGGTCTTAGCATAGCTTACCACTTCACATTCTACCCAAGGAGTTCAGAAATGCACAAGTTTTTAATACAAAAACTCATTCAAAAATTTACTACTAAACATATGTATATGGAAAACATTGATTCAATAGATCTAATCAGAGAACACTGATTCCGGTCTGATATGTTTTAACTGTGTGGCTGCATCAACTTTCATCACAAAAAACTCAAAAACTATTAAGATAATTTGCATAGAAACAAATGCACGATCGATCGATTTTCCATGTCAATCTGATCATTTTCATTTATTTCGAATACTTTATGAGTATTCGAAATATGGTTCCATGCGTTACAAACATCACGACAAAGTAAGTTATTCCTATTCACACTAGTGTAAATGGAAAATAAATTTCAAAAAAAAAAAAAAAAAAATCAATATTATGTGGCAATCAAAAACCAGTAAAAAAAAAAAAAAAAAAAAGAATTACAATCAGTTTGAAAAATATTTGTTTGCATTTTATAATGGCTAATGGATAGAAATATTTTTAAAACCTATAACAGTCTGGGCTAAGATTTACCTTTCCGTTGCTCGAAATTGTGGAACAACCATAGAGTATTTAAAGTTAACTGGTTGTTAATAATATGAATGTAATAGATTCCTTTTCATACTGTTGTTATAAATGTAGAAATATTACGTACTAACAAGTGGTCACTCTATGCAGCGGGTGAATGCCCGTGGAATAAGAGAAGTAGGCGATTCAGAGAAAGAAGTCAAGTAGTCGATGCAGTGGGTGAATGTCTTTGGAAGAAGAAAAGTATATGATGCAGTGGGTGAATGCCTATGGAAGAAAAGGAGTAGTAGGAGCAGCAGCTGCAGTGAATTATCCATGGAAGACTAGGTATATTCAGTGCATTGTGTGAATGACAAAGAGGGAGAAAAAGAGAATATCAAAAGCATCGTATTAGTGAATTTTTGAATTTTATCAATTTATAATAATGACTACTTATGAGTATATTAGTTAAATAATAACAATAACTTTACATAAATAGAATAAATAAAAAACTAAATAAAATATAAAAGTCTTCCGATGCTTTCCATATGAATCTACTTAAGTCTTTTTTTTCACTTTATTTAAATAAACCTTAAATCAATTCGAAGGTTTTTCAACATTGGTATTGTCAATATAGATAGTCACGTGTGCATTCGCAGAATTTGAGATCAAAGGCATTTTCAAACTACTAATGGGGAGGTTGTTGGGGTGGAGTCTTTTTAGCCGTTGTAGAGTTCTGTTGTGTATTAGGGCCGACGATTTATATGGCGGCTGCTAAAGAAAATTATTTGTTCAAGTATCGTTGGCATTTCCATGTCCCGATGCAATGTCGAGTTTCTGACGAACCATGGTGCGCTACAGGGCTTTATTTTGCATGGCTTGAATTTTCCTTATGTTGTAAGGGGCTGTCGTCCCCCAGATTTGGATGCTATATACCCAGAAGGGTGCCACTACTTGTCTGTGTATAAGCAGTTTGTTGTTGACCCGGAGTTTAATTCTCACACGCAGTAGTCAGTCCAATTTTTTTAAATTTTTTATAACACGCAGGAATATTGTATTTTTTACATGGACGCGCCAAGTTAGACACTTGTCCAAGATCAGACCAAGATATCGAGTTTGTTCAACATGTGGTATGATACTATTGTCAAGGTTTATTGTTGGTCAGGCATCGCGGTTTAATGTGAACGTGCTATTTGCCGAATTGGATTTGCAGTTATGCCAATATTTCAACACAGTAGTTAATCTGCTTAGTATGCTATGTACTTATAAGAAATGAAACAATTCTTTAAGAGGTTATTATCTGGTAAATAGAGTTCATGAAACCAATCTAAGCATTGATTCTCCACTATATTAAAAACTTGGTTGGACTGTTGTGGAGGCTTCTTAGAAAATTTTATTCTGTACTTATTTGTAATGGTGGTTGCTGTATTTCAGAGTACTTAGTATCATGTATGAATATGTATGTATATCTATCTAATGTGGCAAGTACATACTATAGAATTTGGGAGTCTTTTAAAATTAAAAAGTTATTATTTGTCTTCATTTTACCATTTGTCCGATGCATAAAATCATAAAACAAAAAAAAAAAAACAAAAAAAAAAAAAAATAACAATGTATTAGACACTAAACAATTGAAAGTAAATACATTTATCAGTAATTTGGGTATGTATTTATATATCGGTTAACGCCCACGCTATCTCTTAGAATTTGATTTTATAATACTAAGCACAACACAATACCATTCACTTATTCAAACGTCGAATTCATCAAAGTTTCTTACATTATTTTTTATTGTTTTTCTGTTTATTGTATTGTTACTAATTGAAGTTTTGATTGTTGTTTGAACAAAATAATGCGTGATCCATAATGGTTTTTATTTCTATTATCGCTACTTTGAGGTAAAGGCCTCCTGTCTTTAAATATACTCGTACAATACATTTGATTTACATTCGAATGCACATATGAAGAGTCAAATTTTCAATTTGTTCACTCGCATTGTTGACCATCAGATACAAAGATACAAATCATCTCGAATTTAAAATCGATTATGTACGCCTTACGGCGAGTCTTGCACATTTACATACATTGAAAAGTAACTTATTGTACATAGATGTAAAACAGAAGCTTACAGACCCTAAATTGTTGTTACGCCCGAGTGCATCGAAGCGTTGCAAGTAAACGGAGACGCTGTTGCTTTGTGGCTTTAACCAGTTTTGAATCATAAGCCAATCATAACACATACTATAGAATATCAAAACCAAATATAAAGGCAATGTCGGTTAAAATTTGGTTTATTTTATCTTATTTTACAGATGAAGTCGTCGCTGGCCTTGCACTTGAATGTTATTCTCTTGTTGGGGACGATTCATATAATAGTAACAACAACAACAACAACAACAACAACAACGACAACAATAGCAACAGCACAAGCCAACACAAGTCACTTGAAATTGGCGGAGTCGGAAGTGGAGGCGTTAAACCCAAGGCAGCGTTTATCAGCTGAAGCAGTTGTCCCAGCGACAAGAACGAGGGGTGGCATAAAGTTTAATAGTGCCTCCATAGCGACGACAAGCACCACAACAACGCAGCCACCCTCACTGCGAGCCCCACAACGACGTCCATTGGCCACATTGCCTATAAATGCAGCGACAACACCAAAAACCAGAACAACAACAACGAAAAGACTAACGGCAACATCACCACCATCACTAGCAACACCACAAAGACGACGGCAACAATCACAAACTCAATCACAACAGGCAAAACAGCCAGCAGCAAGGCTAACACCAACACCAAGAGCACAATCATTACAGTCGTCATCCTCATCACCAGCATCATCAGCATCTTTAGCATTTGCATTAGAGTTGGAATCGGCATTGGTGGCACATGCCAAGATGCCTTTAGTTAATCCTAATAGAAGACGTGTAGCTGCAGCTGCAACATCCTCATCCAAGCCATCGCCGTCATCATCATCAACGTCGACTTCGTCGTCGTCGTCTTTATTGCGCGAACGAACGGCGCGCGACATCAATCTCGATGTTGGTAACGAGTTTGGCATGCGCCATAATCTTAGTTACCAAACTCAAACATCAACGAAGCTACAACGTAGCGACGATGGCGATGACGACAACTACAACAGCAACAGCAACAGCAACAGTAACAGCAACAGTTACAGCAATGATGATGATGGTGATGATAATGTTGGTATTGTCGATCTTAGTGGCGGCAACAGTAATAACAACAACAACATTCGTAGTCGCATTCACAATCAGCGTCGTTTAAACATGGGCCAACCTTTTCGACTTGCAACTTTAACGCCACCTATAACAACAATAGCAAAAGCAACAAAAATAGCAGAAACAACTAAGACGACAACAGATTTTCCATTGCAACAATATCGTGCAGAGCTACCATCATCATCATCATCATCATCATCATCATCATTATCATCACTGGTATCGTCATCGTCACAAACACTAAAAACGTGAGTTACCATTTTTGTCTTTAGAGTGCGATTTATGTTCATTTCGAGCAGTGGCTCTTAAACTGTGGTCCGTTGAAGTCCAAGGGATCCATTAACTGGTTTATTTTGATATTAAATTTGTTCCGAAATATAAGATCACTGGTCAACTTGGGTTTGTCATTACTTCTCTATGCTATTTTTGAATCACAAATTAAGTTTAAAGAACAGCGTAGTGTTGAGATTGGTTCGGAGAAGAAAATATTGTTCAAATTTGTATATTCGTTTAAGAACTGCTGGCATAGAGACAAACCCTGTTCATGGTTTGATTTGTCTTGTTGTAGTACTAGTCTCAAGTAGCATTAAGTAACACTTCTAACCCTTTATGGCGTTATGCACTTTGAAATCGCATTACCTTCGGTTTCAGTTGCGGTTTAATAAGATTTGTCCATCAATTGATTTTATTGCAGGCCACGTATGATTCAGCGACTTGTAGCTGGACACATACAGAATGCTCAAGGGCATTCTACCTATGAGGTCTCAGCGGTGACTGCAAATACTAGCATTAGCAGTATATATTCAACAACGACAACACCCACGACCACAACAATGACGAAGAGTTCAACAACACCTAGGCCAGCATCGACGCCACTCTATTTTCGACGTAAGCAAGCCATACAAAGTAGTTCCTATCGACATGGTAAAGTGGATGGAACAGCGGCACCCATCACTAGTTCAACAACAACAACAACAACAACAACAGCTTCAACATTGGCAACACCTACAAGAATCGTGAGCAGTACACATGATGATGATGACGATCATGATGATGATGAAGCATTGCTTGACGATCCAGGTGACTTTGATAATTGGGATAATGGCATTTTGCGTTTAAGCGCTGGTTCTGGCAAAGAGAATTCCATATTAAATAAATCGAAAAAGAATAAAGATGATTCGAAAAAGACATTGGCTGACCAAGTTCGCGATGGCAAGTATGGTTTAATTGAGAAGGAACTATTCCGGCGAGAACCCAAACGACCAGGAATTCTTAGTTATTTACCTAACAAGGAAGTGCCCATAGACAACGAGCATAACTTTGGTGGCTTGAATGAGGATGATATTTGGTTAGCTGAAGATCATTTGCTGGTTATTAAGGGTGGTAGCCTTAATGATGGTGATCCAGCAGAATCATGGCCGGCAATTGATGATTATGATGCGCCTGGACGTCAAATAAAATTGCCTGCGCAGCCAAAAGTCCCGCCACCATTTCCTGTCCAGCTCGAGGAGAATGGGCCGATACAGTTTATCGGAAATAATAAATTCACGGTCGTCTATCCGGTCGCTAACGAATCGGTACCAGTATATTCCACCGGCTCTCAAGCCGACTACCCGCCGTCCGCAGGTGACGGTGACAACGAGAAGAATCTTCTTACCCGGCCGGGAACGTCTCAGGATTCTCCGGAAAACGGGCCGGGCTACTTCTACCCGGCACCCTATCCGCCCTGGTTATTCCACAACCAAACGTTTGTCAACACATACTTGAAAAATGCCAGACCTATTTCCTTTCCTGGACTCGGACCATTTCCATTCGGTAGAAATGGTTCATTCGATAACAAAAGAAATCAAAATGGAACGGATGAGTTTGATGAAGATGATCCTTCACTTTATTATCCGCCCGCGTATAGTTTCGTATACAAAAGTAACTACACAAATCCGGTCCCACCGGGTCCACTTGTGCCGGGTATCGTTTTGCCGCCTCCACCAAATCAGTTTAGTCGTTTGGAAAAACACGAACGTCCATTTAGTTCATTACGCCAGCGTCCAAACTTACCAGCAATAACTAGCACAAGTACCACAACAACGACAACAGCGGCATCTATTTCTTCGTCAACATCAACAACAACCTCTACGACACCCGTTCCATTCCGTCAAATTATTACAAAAATATCAGAATATACACCAAAAGTCATTACAATCACACCTTCACCGCCAGCGCCCATATCTACATCAGTGGCTCCAAAAGGCAAATTGCATCATAAAGTATCTCAAAAACATTCGAAGACCACAACTCAACCCATTGAACCAGTTCCAGTTCCCGTCGCAGTGCCCATACCAATTTATCCAATCAATTATAATCCAACAGTGCGACCAAACATTGTCTCATTTATACCAACTACCGCTGAGCCCAACACAGATACACTTTCTCAATCGAATCCAATCTATTATGAGTATTTCGAGGCGAAACGTCAGCCTGGCATCAATTCAAATGTTATTGACGATTTTCTGTCAACAACAGTCAAGCCGCCACCTTCACCGAAACCAATCAAATTGTATGCCACTAGCAAACGACCCTTCAAATCTCAACAACAGCAACGTAACTATCTACATCCGGTACAACCTCCAACGCAGTATATTGCTGATAATGTGGTCTACATTACACCGAAGCCACCACAACAAGCACCGATCTTTAAGCCACGACCTCTTGAGAACTTCGAGCGAGAGGTCAATGCCATACGTGAGACATTACGATACTATAAGAACCAACAGCTTAGGGATAACAGTATACCACGAACACCCAAGGCAAAGACCATCTATGAATATTCCTTTGACGCCACAAAGAATCTGCAGTCGGGTGATGAATCGGATAATGGAAGATTCCAGCCACCGAAACAATTCGATGAGGAACCTTTCAAGCCAATGGTCACCTATAGTCCAGCAGTGAATGATGAGAATGCGTTCAAGGCAATTGCTTTCGATAAGGCTGATAATGATGTGGCTGCGCCCGCACAAGCAACTACGACATTAGTACCGGTTCAACCGGAGACCCAGTATCGTACACATACTGGTCGACCAAAAAAGTTACGATTGGGTGCAAAATACCTCCAACAGCCGCTTATTGCAAATTATGAGCGCCAGACTCCTGGCTATAGTGGTACAACACCACGTACAGTCATCACAACTCAACTACCATGGGTCTCACTTGAAGCCAAGGACATGGTGGAGCCACAACAACAAGAGCGACGTCCTGAACGTTTACAAGTTCAACCCTTAATCAGTAACAAGAATCGTAACTTCCAGGGTTATTACTATCGTCAGCCGCTGCCACCACCTCAACAAGCTCCAGCTCCATTGCGTCAAAATAACCGTTTTTATGATGAGCCGTTTCATAATCCTGTGCGAAAGATTATCAATTATCGACCACAACAACAGATAAATCCTCCGCCAGTTCAGCAGCAACAACAACAACAATGGAGCTTGGAAAATGATACTTACGTCAATTATGCACCAAACCGACCGCCCCTGAATCCTGATGCAGAATTCATCAATCCCTACCAAACGCTTCCCGGTGTAGGTGTATATGCCGCGCATCCACAACATTTGGGACCACCGCCACCGGCTCTATCACATCAATCACAGTATTATGCGCCGCCACCGCCACCGTCACCTCAGAGATATCCATTGCGTCAGCTGCAACAGCAGGGACCGCCACCACCACAACAACCGATTTCCTTGCATCGTGACATAGAGGTTAACTATCGGCCGCCGTTGCCACCTATTAACCCAGATAGTGAGTATATTTCTCATCCACAGTTAGTGCGTAATCAAGGCAATCAACTCTATCGGACGAATGCATATCGTTTAGCATCCTCTGGTAATGGTGTCGGCGCAGGCAGTGGTGCTGGTGGTTCACAGTCTAATATCTATTATATAACGCCAAAATATCGTCGCGCCAGTGGTCCCCTAAGCAACAACAACAATAACAAGGCACTCCATAATAACGGTAATAGCCAAGCGAAAACAAATGGACCTACACATACCGAGAGTTACGGTAAATGAGACATAGACATTGAGATATGGCGTCCGAACCTAGTGGACACATCAGCTGTCAACTGTTATGGAACCCGTAGAAGGTACAGCCCCATGTGGGCAATCTTATCGTGTGATTTGAATTACTTCGAAATGTGATTTACAATTCTGATCAACAAATTCTTATGTTATTTCTTCGAACAGGACTTTCTTTCAATCCCGATTTATATTCAATCTCAAAAGAGATTCAAACAATTCTGAATTAACATACATTTAATATTCATTTCATTTCTATATACTTGAATACACTCAATTGACAAGTAAATACTTCATATACATATGTATGTAAGTATGTACAAGTATATGTAGATAATTAAACTGATAAATCCTAAATGCATGCGATTGATTTAAATAATGTAATTATCCTTTTCAGGTTTCAAGTCGATTACATGAATTGAACAAATCCAATAACGACTAAAACCGCCCATTTATAAATTATACTCATCATATAATTATCTTTTTTATCTATAACTATAATACTACTTTTGAATTATATATAAACATATATATAACTTAATTTCTAGCAATTAACGCTGGTCAAACAATCAATGAATGGTAGCTTTTAATAAACCCTAGATTACTAAGCCGGAGACAGAGTTACTTAATGTCGAAAATTTGTATATGAAAAATGAAAATTTCAATCAGAAAATATGTAAATATGTTAAACCAAACGAAAATCAAATTAATAATTAATACATTTTAAATATACAATACGAGTATGTATTAAAAAGCATAAAAAAATAATATAAAACAAGAAAAATAATAAGAATAAAAATAAAATATATTAAAAATAAAAACAAAATAATGTTTGCCAATATTTAATAATTATAATAATATAATAAATAATAAAATATTTTTTTTTTTTTTTAAAGACAGAAAAAAAAAATATTAATAAATTCGTATAATTGACTATTTATTATTTTGTTTTTACATTTAGTTAAGTTAAAAAAAAAAAAATAAAGAAATAAAATTAAAATTATAAATAAAACACAAAAATTTAATTGAATGCATAAACAGCCATAAACGATAGGTTCACTCACTATATAAGATATAAAAATAAAATGTTTATGACACAAAATTAAAAATATATTATATATAATAAATATAATTATAGTTTATTTTTTTTTTTTTTTTTTGTTGAGAAAATGCTAAAAATTTCCTTAAATATTTTTCATCTTTTGTTTACAATGAAATTAATAATGAATTGCTAAATGTTATTATTTAAATGTATGATACAAATAAATAATTTAATCAAATAAATATTAAATTGATTTAATTTAGTGTTCAATAAAAAAACCAGGACGGTAACTTCGACTATGCTGAAGATGAAATATTCTTCACGCAGCCTCCAGGAAAATGTTTTTGTATGGGAGCTATACGCTCTTAGGATTTTGAAATTTACACGTTTGATGATTATGAGTCAGAAACTTATTGTGTCCAAATTTCAAGATAATAGCATAGAAAATAAAAAAGTTTTTCTATTAAGAAACATTTTCGGTTTTAAATTCCAATTTATTATATTTTTATATGTATGCTGTGATTATCAAAAAGTATCATGATGGCTTCCTTGAGGATTGTTATCTTGTTGCGAAGAGGACACTCAGTAGGTGCATTGATCAAGAGAGTGATGCCGACGTTAGTTTAGCTACTGGTAAGGCCTTCCAAGCTGGCAAGTTTGCAGTTGAGGACCAAGTGGCTCTCGATATAAACATGAAAACGCGGCAGGTCTGATTGTTCAGAAAGTACACCGTACCACCGGACTATGAATTTTCTTGAAGCCAAGTGATCGCTGAAACTAAATAGAAAATACTAGAGAGTCAATAATTGCACATGGCAATGTCTGTCAATACATAGTACATACATAGTTCACAGATGACATAAGTATGTACATACATATTTATATACATATATGTTTGACATTAGTTCGCTGCATACCTCAAATAAAGGATGATGAGGATGGAAAAAGAAACTTACCCTTATATTTTGCATAGCAAAATGTCCCAACATTTATTGTATTCGTCTATATTTTTTATACTTAGAATTTTGCCCTTTATTTTTGCAAAGGTCATTACACTTTCCTAAAAACATTTTAAGCAGAAAAAAAGTGTTGCAAAGTGCCATTAGCAGCTAAAGCAAAACTGAGAGATTTCTTTCTGGTGTCGGTGGCAATGTGAATGTCAAAAAATTCTCATTCTCTGTATTGTTTTCGTGTTTTTGAAAATTTTATTTGTGTTTTTGCAGCTTTTTGTCCATAGACACATAAAGAAGTAAGAATGTTGGAGAAAACTATATGATTGTGTCCTTTCCATGTAGCTTTCTCATTCTGTTCTGTTGTTTCTGATTTTCTTCTATATAAAAATGTATACTCCGTTTATTGTCACAATCGCTGAGACTCTTAAGACTGGAACAGAATGATGAAGCTGAAGACCGAAAAGGAAGTGAACTGAATTCCAGGTTCAGCATCAGTAGGGCAAATAAAAAAACCTTGTTTACTGAACTAAAAATGATTATAGAATAGTTTTCAACCCTAGTTAAAATTTATCCACCTATTAATTGAGCAGTGTAATATAAAATTGCTACTACTTTCGCCGATATACCTAGATGTCGCCAGAAGACAGCCATAATACACTTTAATCTATATTCGTTTTTCTTCAGCTACTTTGACTTTACGTCATCTCATTTAGACTCAATTTCAGACTCAACTTCACATTGTGTGCGTTCACATACAAACAGTGTACTTGATTTCTTGACCTGCTTCAAACTCAGTTCCAGATTCACCATTCTGTTCCAGCCTTTAAAATTTTCAAAATCCTTCAATCTCAAGCGGTTAATAATATCGGACAACCTTTTGTGTCTGCCTTTTTATACCAGCAGATTTGTAAAGCATGTTTGCCATGTGTGGCCTCTTTTCGTTGTTAGCTGTGTCTATAGCCACACAACACATTTATGTAGATTTGTCAAGCATGTTTGCCTTCTGTGGCATCTTTAACGTCATCCACCCTGTTCAACTGAGCTGGCGACAAGAGATTCTTAATAGTTTTCTGAAGTTATAGCAACACTCGCACATTATGTTAGATTCTTAGTTTAAAGTTAAAATTTCATCAAACTTTATCTTTTGAAACTTCTTTCAGTGACCAGAAGATTAAGTTTTTATATTCAAAATGTTCATAGAATCGTCTAATCGTCTGTGGAAAAATACATATTTATTAGAGCAGTTTTAATAAATACACTCGCCAGCTTGTGAGATGCTATTTCATAGACCACCTTTACTGAATGTCAAAGCAATCAATTATTAATTTAATTTATAGAAAGTGAAAGAAAACTTAATATTGGAGAAACCATCACATATATCTACATACAAAAGTGGGTAGAATTACAAACAAAGGCTCTAGAAAAAAGATCAATTCTATACAATCATGGTGAATTCGTTCATTTCATAATAAATTTCCACCTGGCAATGCTGCAACATTCTGTCAAGTCTATGTGCAGCAACAGAAAGTGTGCAAACAGCTGCATAATAAAGAGCAAAATGGTGAAAAGGGTTGCTAGGACAACTTGAAAGGAATCAAGCAGAATGCTTGTCCAACGCAGGCGCACTATATATGGAACTATTAAGAACAAGTAGTACAAGTGAGCAAGTGAACCAACGAAACATCGCCATCGAACCGTTTGAACGAGAATACATATAATAAGTGAACGAAATCGAAATCGGAACGGAACAAAGTTAAAGTCTTAGGGGTGTAAAACGCGTGTATAAAGAACATGTGGCGTTGTTGCGTCGGCATTGAAAAGCAAAGAAGGTCCTCGTCGCTACTGCTGCTGCGGCTGCTGCTGCTGAGGGTCCTGTTTACAAGTGCTGCTTGTTAGATTATGGGAGAGCGATTAGTAGTAGTATGAGAGTCCAACAATGACTGACTGTATGAGTGTTATGACCGACGGAAACGGGAGGGGTGAGAGTGTTGTGTTGAGTGCGTCAAGTGAGAGTGGAAGAGAGAAATTGAAAAAAAAAAAAAAAAAAATATATCGATTAACTGCAATCGACCTGGATACTAATATTGTGGGTATACGGAAAAATTGATGTTGATGATTATGTTGGTGAGGATGATAAAGAGCAGAAGGCGAAATATATTGTATTAAAAGTAGGAAAAGGACTAAAAAGAAATGCAAAAAGAGTTAAGGCTAAAGGTAAATGAGAAATTCTAAGAGAGAGTACCTGAGATACAGATGCAGGTAGTGAATGGTGGTGTTGTGGCCGCAACAACTAGCAGTCGAGTATTAACCTCCCCTACGTGTGGATATACTCTGCATCCAAGGGAACATGAATAAATGGAGCAAAAAACCATAAGAGCAGCCAACAACAACCAACAACAGGCAAACGAATTATCGGACGAACGACGACGAAGCACTTGAATTGACTTTCCCAGAAAATTTTTATAGCCGAAAACCAAAACCGAATGGGAATACTTAGAAGGCGAAGAAGAAGAAACACCAGCAGCAACAGAGAGGATAGTCACAAAGCTCCTCGTTGTCGTTGTCGTCGTTGTCATTGTCATCGACAGAAGCCGAAACTCAGTCTAACTTAGTTGTTGTTGTTGTTGTTGTTGTTGTTGTTGTTGTTGTTCTTTCCTGGTATTTCTTTCTGGTTTGTTCACTTTTTGCCTTTTTCACGTAATCGTGTCCGTGTCCGTGTGCTCCACCGTATTGCGGTTGTTTTTGTTGTTGCTGTTGCTGCCGCTGCTGCTGCTGCTGTTGTAGTTGTTGTTGGTAATAGTAGTTATTAAGTGTTGTTGTTGTTATTATTGTTGCTGTAAAACGATTACGCACGAACCTTGGGGCGCGAACAAAAATATTGTTGTATAAACCTCTGGGGCAGCAGCAGCAATTGGAAAGGCAAAAGCAGAGCATAGCAAAGTAAAGCAAAGCAGGAACAGAAGCAGCAAAAGTAGAAGCTAAAGTCAAAGCAAAGGCAGCGTGTGTGTTTGCTGCTCTGCCAAAGTGAACAAAAAAAAAAAAATAAAAAAATTTAAAAAAAAAAAAAGAAGAAAGAAATGGAAAAAAGGCAAGTGAAAAGTGAAAATTGATACTATCTCGCCAAGAGTGGATATAGATAGATGATATTGTTGTACATGGATGGAAATCTATCAAAGAATATCTTTTCAACATTTTGTGCGTTATAAATTCATCAACAACAAATTAAAAGAAAATAAAATATAAAATGCAAAAATATATGAAAACATAAAGAATACGAAACGACTAAACATGACATGAATGGAATATGAATGAATGATGAATTCAATGTGAAAGTGAAGAAACTGTAGTTATGGAGAGACTATCAATTGAATAATGCTGAATAAATAATATATAATAATAATGAATTGATGGAGGAAATTGAAATTGTTTCCCTATTTTATTATTTATTGTATAAATAGAAATAATCAATAAGGAGCACAAGGAAAAAACCACTGTAAGTTTTGCTGTGAAATTCCGTGAGTGCGTTAAAGGACACACGCACATACACAAACACACACACACACACACACATACACAAACACACACACACACACATATGCACACAATACACACACAACACACACATTCACATATACAAACTGGTAAATTAATTTAAAACGAGTTGAAAGCAAAAGGTGAAAAAGCCATCAGCCATCAACCACCAGGATGGAAAAACCCCATAGAAAATTTATTGATGAAAATTGAAATAGAATCGAAAAAAAAAAAAAAAAAATGAATTGTGCAGTGTATACAACAGACAGTAGACTGTGGCACATCCCAGCAGAAAGCATCACCTACTTATACTAGTAAATGGTGATCTTGAAATGTTACCGATCATAATTGACTTGTGAAGATTAAGATCAGATCCCATAAAACGCACAAACAAACCAAACCAAACCATAGATTAAGTAATCATATATGTAATTAGGGATACTTCAAAAAAAGGATGGTAACCATGAACTCGGAAATGGATAAAACACAAACGCCACCAACATTAGCCATGGCAGCTAAGAATGCCGTAAAAGCAGCCAACAATTCAGCAGCAGCAGCAGCAGCAGCAGCAGCAGCAGTAGCAACAACAACAACAGTTGGCTCAACAATAGAAGCAACAGCAGCAATATCAGAAACAGTAAATGCACCACCAACAATTGTGACAACATCGACCACAGCTATAATAACATCAGCAGCAGAAGCAGCAGAAACATTAGCAGCAACATCAGCAAGCACATCGTCAACAAATATTGCTAATTCATCGGTGGCGGGGACAGGGACAACACCAACAGTCATCACTAGCAATGGACAGCAGCAGGAACAGCAACAGCAACATAAACAGGAGCAGCAACCGCTTAGTTCCTGCCTGAATACCAACAATGCGAATTCAAAGTCAAATGTCAATGTACATTTTAATGTGAATGAAAATCCTAATAAGATAACATCTATAACAACCACCACCGCTATAGCCACCAGCACGACTACCACCACCATCGCCACCACCACCACCATCACCACCACCACCGATTCAAGCAACAATTTGAAGACGAATAACATAAATAGCAATATCAATAGCAGTAGCAGCAGCAGCAGCAGTACGCATCATGCCACTGACACTGTTAGTGCTGCCGCCACTGCCACCGCCGCCGCCGCCACTCCAACAAATGTGAATGTGATTGCTTCTGGAAAGAATTCCACTAGTACATCAAATACACTAATGCCAACAACAAGTACTTCGGCCTCGAGTTCCTCAACAAGAAATAATGCTGCACTACTAAATGTGAGTGGGGGTAGTGGAAGTGGAAGTGGCAGTGGAAGTGGTAATGGCAATTGTAGTAGCAGTGGTGCTGGAGGTAGTGGTAGTGCTGCTACTACTAGTAGTGCTGGTCATTCAAATCATCATCATCATAACTATTATAATCATCAATCTTCATCGTCGACATCGTCATCGCAACCAACTTCAATGACGCATCATCAACAACAGCAGCAGCGTGATAAAAATGAAGATGCACCAAATATTTTGGTCTATAAGAAGGTAAACAATAGTAATAATATTTCATTGAATGCATACATATGTATGTATATCAATGGATCGAATGATTATGGGATCATTATTATATATTATTATTATTATTATTCAGATGGAAACAATTATAGAGAAAATGCAAGCGGAATCAACTGGTGTCGCTGTGCGTACTGTCAAAGCATTCATGAGTAAAGTTCCCTCAGTGTTTACCGGTACCGATTTGGTTGCTTGGATTTTAAAGAATTTTGATGTTGAAGATGTTACAGAAGCACTCCATTTTGCTCATTTGTTGTCATCACATGGCTATATCTTTCCTATAGATGATCATGCTTTGACAGTTAAAAATGATGGAACATTTTATAGGTAAATTTTATACTCATATATTCTAATAATATTTTACATACCTATATATTTATATAGATTTGTTATAACTTATTCTTATGCAGATTTCAGACACCCTATTTTTGGCCATCAAATTGTTGGGAACCTGAAAATACCGATTATGCTGTCTATTTGTGTAAACGCACTATGCAAAATAAGACACGTCTCGAATTGGCAGACTATGAAGCTGAAAATCTAGCCAAATTGCAAAAAATGTTTTCAAGAAAATGGGAATTCATTTTTATGCAAGCTGAATCACAAAGTAAAGTGGCCAAGAAACGTGACAAATTGGAACGTAAAGTTCTAGATTCACAAGAGCGTGCATTTTGGGATGTCCATCGACCAATGCCCGGTTGCGTTAATACCACGGAAATTGATATTAAGAAAGCTTATCGACGCGGCGATTCCAGTCATGGTACAGGCTCAGCAGGTGCCTCTGTCACAAAGAATCCTATTGAGCAATTGACTCGTATAATAGCGTTACGCAAGCAAAAATTGGAGCGACGTACTATTAAAGTTTCCAAAGCGGCCGAAGCGTAAGTTTCACCCAATAGAGAGAAAGAGAGAGAGAAAGAGAATGTGTGTGTGTGAGAGAGAGAGAGAGAGAACAATAGAAAGAATGTAATAGAGAGTAAAAGACATATTGAACTAATTTAATGGATATCATTTTTTTTCTTCTGAAATGCAGACTTGTCGCCTACTATGAGCAGTATAACGAATTTGATTACTTTTTTACTTCACCGGAATTACCCAATCCATGGCAAACAGACAGCACCGAGTTATGGGATACCGAGAAAACAACGTAAGTATATAGAATAATTGAATAATATATGCATAGTTACTAAATAATATAGTATGAATTCATTGAGAACTAAATCAGTTTGTATGCATGAAATTACAATTCCAAAAAAGAGAATATAAAATTGTATGCCCATTTAATACACTTATCATAGTCCATGCCAAATTCTCTGCTTAGGCTTTTAAATATGAGTATTACAATGAAAATCACTAAAATTGGGTTGACCAAACTTCGAAAGCAAGGCGTGGCAATATTGAATGCCATCTTTATGTTAATTAAGAATTCAGTATATGTACAACATACTATTGTTTTGTGAGGTCTTACATGATCCCTTTTGTGTATTCAATTACGTATATTTTTATACTAACATGTGGAATTATATTCATTAACTATGCCGAAGATGTAATAATCTTCACGCATCCCCTAAAAAACGGCTTTTGTATGGGAGCTATGTGATCCAGTAATCCTAGGATCTTGATATGTATATGCTTCATGAACATGGATCAGAAACTTATTGTGGCCAAATTTCAAGATATTAGCATAAAAAACAAAAAGTTTTTCGAATAAAAACATGAATTTGTGTAGGGGCTTTGTTTGGAAGGTACCCCTTGTAGTGGTCCAATCCGGTTGATACCGTCAAATGTGCTGCTTATGGTAAGAAAAGGGTTTCAGTTCACTACACCGAAAACTGAGGGACTAGTTTGCATACATACAGACGGACAGATGGGCATGACTTGATCAAGTCACGCTGATCAAGAATATACACACTTTATGGGGTCTTCGATGGCTCCTTCTTTGCATTAAAATCTTCACATCGAGCTATAACAACTATTGAGAAAATAATAACGATTTAAAAATCTGTTATATGGTATATTTATGTACAGTCCAACCAAGTCATTGGAATCGCTCAATCAGCTCATTATAGAGAACATTCCGATGTAGGGGGTTTCGTTCACTGTATTCACCTTTTATATAACTAATAAGAAGTTTTTTTCTATAAATGATAGAACACATATGAATTAATTTTTAAATTTGTTTTCGTTAAATTTTTATAATTTGTAGCAAAGAAGTTCCTTTGCGTCGTGTCAAGCGTTGGGCCTTTAGCCTACGTGAGCTACTCAATGATCCAATTGGGCGCGAACAATTTTCCAAATTCCTCGAAAAGGAATATAGCGGTGAAAATCTCAAGTAAGTTGCAATAATCTCAGTAATAACTTCTACTGATTATCATAAATACCTATTATTAGTATTACCTTTAAATCAATTCATGTTTTTTCTTCATTTATGCTTAGATTTTGGGAGTCAGTTCAGGAAATGAAAGCTCTACCCCAATCGGAGATTAAAGAGACTTTGCAAACAATTTGGCAGGAATTTCTTGCACCTGATGCACCTTGTCCTGTCAATGTAGATTCTAAGTCAGTGGAATTGGCACGCGAGGCAGTCAATTCACCTAATGGACCCAATCGATGGTGCTTCGATGTCGCTGCCGCTCATGTCTATCATTTAATGAAGAGCGATTCTTATTCACGTTATCTACGCTCTGATATGTATAAAGACTATTTGAATTGCTCGCGTAAAAAGATCAAATCCATACCAAATCTATTTGGTGTGAAACGTTGAGATACGATGCGTGACATGGAGGCGTTAACAAATAGCTCACGGCACAGTTGATGATTACAATCGACATTGCCATTGCTGACACAGTTTGCGCCGCCATCTTTATCGATGTCATGGCCAGAACCAAAGATATCGCAAATGCCAATGCCAATGCCACCAACAATACTACCACCACCTACTACACCACCGACATTAGAGCCGCTGCAGCATTTACCTTTACTGCTATCTATTTCATTATCACCAATGCCATGGCTACCAGAACGATGTTTTTAGTATTATCACCCACTACTTCAGCATTGATGGAAGGAGTAGAAATCGTTGGACTTGTTACAAGGCATTCTAATCGTCGTCGTCGATCCAGAAATTAACACAAAAATACTATACGTATTCTTCAGATTATCATATGGCATCCTCATTGTAAATGTTTGCATCTTTAATTTGGTGAGTTTTTATGAATTTAAGTTAGATAGAGATCGAAAGTTATATACAAATAGTACACATACTATATGTATGTATGTAAGAAATGTTTGTGTGTGTGTATTTGTGTATACTGTCGCGAGTTTATAAAGAGCAGTATGGCACTATCATTGAGATACATATGTGCCCAAAATCACACTTCAAATATGTACTATATACATATAATAATACGTATTAGTAAGTAGTCTTAATTGAGCTCTAACAATAGTACTTCTCAAACTATTTTTTTTAATGTCTTAGAACTCTAAAACTGTACGAGACTCAGTTTCATTAAAACTTTGAAACATTGTAAAGATAAAACTAATCATACATACATATTTTTTTGCAATTAAAATATTATACTTACATGAAATAAATACAACATATATTTAAAAAGAAAAAAACAACTAATTGCGTCAAATTTGAGTACAACAATATTTTATAACAAAAAAAAAAACAACAAACCAAATGAAAGAAAATATAAATTAATAAAAGAATATAACTAAAAATTAAAAAGAATTTATATACAAAAAAATACTGCCAATGCTTCTTTATGTTTCAAATACAAACAAAATACACAAACCAATTTTATTATTATTTTTCATTTAGAAAAAAATAAAAAAAAAAATATAGGATTAAGAAGAAAATAAAATGAAAATCTAATTCAATCAAAATTATGAATTGATGGAATTGGTAATCAACAACAATAAGAAAGACATCAGTACAAACAGAACGAGAAGATTTACAAAATATTGAAAAATAAAAATTTGTACAACTAACAACAAATTTGAACGGGCGCAAAACTTAATTAATAAATTAATTAATAATACATAATAAATACTCAATTAATTTAAAAATTTATAATATGTAAGCATACACATAAAATTATAAAATGAAAAATTTGCGAATTCTTCTATACTTAAATCAGAGTGTTTTTTCTCCGAAACAATTCTTTGTGCTTAAAAATATTATAATATGATAGATTGGTAAATCACAAGTGATCAGAGACTGTAATGTTTTAGAAACTCTGCCTGCTATAAAGAAATAAATATTGTATATAAACGAGGTGTGGTTATAAAATAATTAGATTGATGCTTTAATATGAGAATATCATACTTACGTACTAGTCATCATATTAGTCTGACCTTGGACTTTGTTTGTATAAGATCCAATGAGAAAGTATTCCAGTACATACATACTAGTGAGTAGTTTAAGAAATTGATCAGAATATCCAATAAAAATACAAGAAAAATCAGTGATCCGATCTCATCAGTTTCATGTGATTGCTAAAAAATGCTTAAAGTCAATTTCAACCTCATTCTTTGTATTTTATAAACACACCTCTTATACTATTTCGCGTTCGTTCTCTATATAGTTATTGTGTACACTATTACTATGTATGTTTAGATAAAAATAGGTGATATGAGATGAATGTTTGGAACAAAAAAAAAAAAAAAATAAAATAAAATAAAACAGCAATTACAAAACAATTTACTATAAACAATTTAAAAAAGTTTAAGGTTCCATCAATGCTTACATACTAATCACCCCTTAGCTGAATGAAAATGAAGAAGTACTTAATCGATCCAATTTGTAATAGATATAATTATGTGTATATAGTACTTATAATCTATCATATATTAATTATAATTATAAGTATATTTTGTAATAGTACAATAGTTATAGAAAAGCAAAAGTACTTTATTATCATCTGAGCTGAAAAACATGTTTGCCTAGAAACACGACGGACAACAAATCTAGATTATATATTATACATATAAACATATATACATATATATATATATATATATATTCCATGTGGTATATATTACAAATATCATAACATAGGCGTACATGTGATGAAGGATATGATAAAATAAGCTAAACAGATATTTTTCTTAATAAAATACTCAAAAAATTGATGTGAAAAAAAAAAAAAACTATGTATAGTAACTGCAATAATTAGTCTCGTACATTAGTAATGTAAATTTTAGTAAAAATTCCTCTTTCAACATTTATTACATTATATGGTATACTACTTACATACAACTTGTATTCGAACTTGTTTGATCATTTGATCTTATTCACTCAATTAGTCACTTGCTAACTAATATTACTCGTTGTGGGCTGTTATACTCTTAAAAAAACAATACTTTCTTGAAAAAAACTCCATAAACCAATGTTATAGATTGTTATTAGAAATAGAATAATAGTACTACTTACATATGAATACCATTATTACACTAATACATTCATACATACAATACTATACAATATGTACTTACTTCTCATCCATAGAAAAAGTTCTAAAGAGGATATTGCTAGTTATTAATAATTACATACATTTATGACATATATTTAGTTGGTAATTACTTACTACACACTACTTATAATGCTAATACTTACTATATTCATACATATATATTAATTATTATTAAAACTGATTCTCAAGAAGTGATGAGAACAAAAGCAATAATAATATATAATGTAAAGAGTTGAACAAAAAAATTTATCAAAATAGTATTAAAAAAATTGTGGAAATTCTAAAGAAATATATAATATGTAGTTAATCGTACAATACAATAATTTCTTATAAATACACATGTATATGATCGATAAAACAATGTGAATGAATCGTGAATTATTAACTGGATTTGAAATAGTTTTTATTATTAAAATAATATATATATACCTATATATATATATATATACAAACATACATAAATTAAATAAGAAAATATATATACTTGTATATTGTACTATTGTAGTATAAGTATGTTTTTCCTCTTTTCCTTCTATTTCATTGCTATATAAATAGTTAATTATTTGAAATTCTTCTAAACAATTTTTATAAACTATAGATTTAGTATAATATTAAGATGCATATCAAAATTATATAGAGGATTCCAAAGTATTAAATTTCACGTAGATTGCTTAATTTTAGTTTTTGTAAATTGGTAAATTGCCACTAGTATTTTTTTAAATATGTAAAATCATATATAGTATTTAATAGAAAAATATGATATTAGCATACTTATGTACTTTAAGAAAGAATCCCCAGTATCAATGAGAGGACACCAAATTTTTAAACTACTGGCATAATTGGCATAGTATAACAAGCATAATATTAACAAAATATCCCAAAGGATCTTCTAGAAGTTAACTTCAAATGAGCAGGGACAAAATGAATAATATCCAAGGTTCATTCATCTTTGTGTTTTCAGGAGGCATCATTTCAGGAAGACAGATTTCCCAGACACTGAGAACTAAGTTTATCAATGATAAAAGAGAATTATAATGCTTTCAATGGAACAATAAATCTAATCTTCATTAAATTGAATTCAGTGAAAAGCCTCATTATATACTTATTATGTAAGTAAGATGATCTAATACAAAAGATATTTATAGAATAGTCATGCTTATCTCATAATAATAATTAAAAGCAATTAACTATTATTAATTGTTTTAAGTATTTTAGGAATCCGTTTACAAAGTGTGGAACCCTGAATATCTCTGCTACCCCACTGTCCGTCCGTTCATCCGTACATCTGTCACAGGCCTATATCTCATGAATCGTAATAGGTAGATAGTTAAAATTTTCATTGATTGTGTATTTCCATTGCCGCAATAAGGACAAACAAGAAAAATAAAATAAAGTTGAAAATTTAACGAGGTCTGCATAGAAGAAATATATTTTCTATATAGAAAAGGGATGGGAACCTTCTTGTACGATGATACGGAATTCTGAGTGTGTGGATCCAACTCGCACTTGGCCGATATGTTTTACCTATCTATGTACATCAGACAATGGTCAATGGGGTCTTTCAGCCTAATAACAATAAATATTTGTTTACCAAAATTTAAGCATTTTTGAAAATTGAAATCAGTTTTAAAACAGAATCTTGTACATCAATGAAATAAATGTTTCCCTTGTACTATCCAATGATAAATGAGGATGGGAATGAAGATTGATGATGATGAACTTTTACTACTGACAATGTCCAATCCTCTCTGTATATACTAACAAAATAATATAATATGATTTACAAAAAAAAAAAAAAAAAATTAAAATAAAATATCACATTAGTTTTCTAGATAGTTTTGATATGCATTTCAATTATTAAGAAAAAATTTATCTCTTAATCAATAAATGTGTGGACTAAAATATTACATGATTTTCTAAAATTTATTAAATTTCATTATACATATGGTATATAAGGTACATAGTTTATGTGTATAGATGTACATATATTGTATATGTACATTTAATATATCTGTGTAATCTGGTTTAAAACTTGCTAAATTAAATCAATTGTCATTGTCTTAACATATCGTAGAAAATGAAAGAAAAATATAATTTAATTAAAATCTTAAATTAAAAATAATCACTAAAGCAAAACTAGAAATTCATTTCTGTTGAAAAATAATAATGATAAAATTATACATAGTAAATAGTAGTAAATAAAAAAAAAAAAAAAAAAAAAAAAAAAAACAAACAAAATGAAAAGGGACAAACAAACACCCCAAATAAGACACAAACACACTTACTTCAACCAACCATTAAAACATCCCCACACAGAAATAAGGATTATGATAAAGATATATAGTACATAATGAATGCAAGAATGTTATATACCTATAACATATGTATGCAGGTAACTAAATATAATGATGATGAAATAGTGTGTATTATACTATACGTACTACAGTGGAAAGAAAAATTGTGCGGATGTTTTGCACTTGTAGACTAAAGTCATTGAAATATGATAAGTAAAACAAAATATGTTTGGCAAATGAGTTTGATTTATTTATTCAATATATCAAAAATCTTCAATTTTATAAAAAAAAAAAAAAAAAAAAAAAAAAAAAAAACTAAAGGAACCTCATTCGGATAATTATGCACATGACAATGAGTCTCTGTCTTATCGCTCTAAAATTTTTTCAATGTACTTCATTTATTTCATCCAATTTTTATTTCGTTCTATGCCCAATTCCAATTCCATTCATTCTTATAGATTTGCACATTTTTATTTGATTATTTTCAATGTTATTTAAATCTGGACTCTGCCACCAAGTGAAACAGCCATAAACCATTATACCTTCACTGCCGTGTGTCATGGTCTCCAAGTGCTTCTGGATGTACTTGAGTCATTGATGCCAGAAGTGTCTATACCTTTGGACGAAGTAATATTTCATTTAAGAAATTTCAAAGCAATAACATATTCACTCATTGTCATGTGCATAATAGTCCGAATGAGGATCCTTTAGTTGTTCAAATGAAAATTGTTGATAAATTGAATGCATGAATCAAAAACAATTGCCAAACATATTTTGTTTTAATCACTTTACTCCATAAATGTAAAACATCTGGATAATTTTGGTTCCCACTGTAAGTGTACATCTTAATTATAAAATTGTATTGTATTCTAATCAATTTAGATCTATAGCCTATGTATAAAATAAGGACATATTATAAACCAATCTAAATAAGTACTTATCTATACGTGTAAAAATTTTTATATTTTTGTTGCATATTTAATTTAGTTTGTTAATTGATAATTACACAGGCCTGTAGAATTTTATTTGATTTTTATAGATTTTTGAATGTTTTTACATGGAATCTATAGATTCTTTTATTTTATAACATCAACTTTGGTCTATTATTTTATTTTATAAATTCTGTTGTTTTTTCTGGTAATATAGTTCTATTCATATATATATATTATCTTAGTATCGCGACTCATCTATACACATATGTAGTTTAAGAATAGAAAAAAAATAATAGGAATATTCTTGGGAGTAGAAAAGTAAAGTAAAAACACATAAAGTCAAGTGTGAATTAGACTCGCATATGAAGGGTTCCGTACCATCGTGCAAGATGAATTTTATATAGGCATATATTATTTATTGCAGTTGCGACCTTGAATAGTGTTTATAAAAACAAATCAAAAAAAAAAAAAAAAAGAAAACACTTCACCTTATCGGTGTACCGGGACCGGTTACTCATCCTATCCGATTCGTGCCATACATTGCTTCGTTTTTGTGATTACAAAACAAGAGCTTGGTAGCATGGCACAGCGCATCACAGATTTTTTGAGATTTTCTGTGAAAACCGTGTGTAGTACATATTGGATCGCAGGTTTCTTGTATGGGGACCCGTTTAATTTATTAACTTTATTTTATTTGTATCATTAAAGCGTTCATTGAATTACATACTTTGTGAAAATTTCAACTGTTCTTATTATGGTTCATGACATAGAGCCTTTGGACGGATGGACGGACAGCGAAGGCTTAGTAATAGCTTTGGGTACGGTACCCTAACTATGAGTATAGATATATAATAAGAAAATATTTGCTAGTTGTAAGATAAGAATAAATTTTTTTTAAATATTTTTATAGATATATGTACATAGATATAATACATAGTACACAAATATTCGAATTTTTCATTGGTTCATGTTATAACATGTAGATAATTTTCAAAAAAGATATAAGATGTGTTTTTTGTTTGCCATTTCTTGCTTCTGACTAAGTTTAATACTGACTGCCCTTACGCAACAAATTGTTTAGGGCTTAGCTTTTCCATTGTGGTCAATCAATAGCTCAATTAAAAATGATAGTTACTTCGGATCAAATAACACCCTTATTGTGTTCATGCTTTTGAAAGTACTCATTCGCATTATAGTTAATTCCATTTCTTGATTTTAGCCAATGTGTATTGAATTTTCATTCAGATTATATGTTTTAAATCATAACAATATTTATCATTTATTGTCCCAAGAATATCTGCATATTTCGTATGTAAGTTTATTCTATTCTTCAAAACGCTCAATACAAGGCTTTCCAAATCAAAACTTGATAAAATATCATATAAGATGTTTTTTTATAAAACTGTCATCAGATCAGTCTTATGTTACTGATCTGAAACATGGACTCTGAGTGAAAAAACAAAGAAAACTTGCAAAATCATTGAAAGGAAATTACATATGTAGGTAATCAGAAAAATGTTTGGAGTAGTCAAAGATTCCCACGGTGAATGACCAATAAGAAGAAACGATAAACTAGACCAACTCATAAAAGGAAAAAATGACAGATTACAACGATTAAGATGGCTAGGCCACGTGATGAGAATGGGTACTCCAAGAGCGTAGTTGCCAAGGCCTTCATGAACAAAAGAATAGGCAGACTAAGATCGAAATGGATAGATGAAATAGAAGAAGATATGAAAAATTTCAAGACTAAAATTTGAAAAGGGACAACACCACAACGGGTCATATGAAGGTCCCATCTGCAGCAGGCCAAAGCTCAGTGTTTGGTACTTGGATCAAATGTCAAAGTGTTCCGTTCGACTTATTTTGGTCTTGTGAACGTTGACAATTACTTTAAACTTAAATACATAATAGATCAATCTATTTATTTGGTGACTAAACACAAAGTGAGAAACTTCTATTTCACACATCAAAGCGATCAGTTATTTTTTTGCTTCACAAATCAATGTGAATGATGTTCTTTCTTAGGAATATGGAGGTTCCAATCTACATATAAGTTCTATATGAAAAGATTGAGAAATCCTTTTTTTTTTTTTTTTTTTTGATTGCAGGCCTGTGTCATTTCATCATTTTAATTTGTTAATTTGTTGTGCCCACCGTGCAAAGGAATTTAAAGGTTGCTGATGATTAAGTGATTGATTGATTGCTTGATTCATAATTTCATTAAATAAAACATAAACATTTTCTTATTACGAGTAAAGAAATTTTCATTTTAACAATTTTTTTTTTTTTTGTTTTATAAATAATTTTTTATTAATAATTTTGCTTTTTTTGTAAAATAAAATAATAATTAAAATTAGATTTTAATGTAGAAAAAAAAAGAATATATTATATTTAGAATAGAATAGAATAGAATAGAATAGAATAGAATAGACTAGAATAGAATAGAATAAACTAGAATAGACTAGAATAGAAATGTAAACATTTCGATCAGATCAGATTACAGATTATAGCGGCATCAAGTGCATTAGGTGTAAATTACATTAGTTATTAAGTATAATAAGAATTATATATATATATATACTGTAGAATTACTTATTATAATGATAAAAATAATAATGTGTAAGTGAGAAAAACAAAACAACAAAACTAAACAAATAATAAATTATTTCTATATATATGAATGTCTGTATATGTGATTGATGTGTGTATGTGTGCATATGAGTGTGTTTGCGTACATTAATACATAGGTTAGATTATACAAATCATCATATGTTTAATAATAGAAAAGTACTTGTACTTAAAAAACCCTAAAAAAAAAAAAACCATTCCCAATCAGAATGAAAATAAGCGAGCAAGCAACATCTAACGTTGCTTTTCGTTTTTTTTTTTTTTTTTGTCTTGCTAAAATTACTATTGACAAAATACACTAATAAGTATATAAAAATAAAAAAAAAAAAACAGTCAAATTGAAAGCAAATCAAAGTTCGGAACTATCCGAATATTTTATACCTTTTACTTAATAAAATGATATAAAATTTAGAACAGATCTGTAGAAACAATAGACAAGTATTGCATATAAAGTACACTCCATTCAAAATCTTAAATCGGTCAATGCTAAGTTTTGATCCATAAAGTAACTACTATTTTGATTTGCTATGTTGCTTATCGGATTCGCTCAATCTCTCCGTTACCTCGATTGCAAATCAAATATGACATAAGTCATCCACACTTTGATCAGTTGCGAAGTGAAAAATCCAAATGATAGAACTTAAAATAAACACATTACTATCTGTCATTTTACCGATATGGAACTTTTGATGATTAAAACTGGAAACAGAAACCAGTGTCCTCCTCAAAATACGATCATTTACAAGTCTAAGTCTGATAAGCTGGTAGAATATTTAAATACATACTTACCTTTTTGTAATGATCAAATTTGTGTTCCATAGCTGAAGAAATTAAGAAGATTTTAATGCATGTCATACTTAATCGTTCAATTCATTCAAATATTGGATATGATTATCTTATCATAAGTAAGATTTGATTTAATAATTTTGAAGATAATCAAAAGATTTTGAAATAAAATGTATTATTTCTACCATATCATAAAGGGCTCTCTCTATACAACACAATATTTATCCAATATTTGACAATAAAACAATATACTTATGTGTAACAATAAGTTTCATATGACAAATTTACGGTAAAATATTTCATTTCCATATCCTAATAGTTCTTATAGGGATTACTTCTTCCAATAATTGGGGTAATTGAATTTACTGACTAGTCAGCATAGAAATGAATAAACAAATTGATTTATAGATTTATACAAATTTTCTTTAAAATAAGTAAACATTGCCTTCATATGCATATTTCTTGGGTCTTTGATATATGTAGAAGGAATGAGTGAGTCCGAGGAACACATTCAAATGGAACAATTGGACATGATATTGTTTGAGTTAAGTATTCATTGAATCAAAGCAAAGCGAAATGGATGAATAGATAATTATAAAAAAAATGTTGAGTGCTTTGTATGCATTTATGTATTCAATTTGTGAGTAAGAGAGACAAGAAATATGCGCACGGGAAAAAAAACAACCCCGAAATTAGCTTCTCCACAAAGCAAAATCAAGCTGAGTGGACTCAATTTGCTGAACATATTTTCGGATAACTCAGTAGTAACTCATGACTCATTCAAGCAAACGGAAGGATATATCTTTTCATCCATTCGTTGCGCTTTGGATAAGCAAGACAAAAATACATTGTTGCCTCAAACACTCAATCACTTATGACTCCTATCTTTTTCACTCAAATTTTTGAGTGACTACGATAGTACTCTGATAAGGGACTAATTTGGGTGGAACAATGTAGCTGTCTCTTAGATACTAACATACATTTGTATCCAACAATTTGTCATTACACTACATACATAAGTAGTAGTAGGTAAAGGTATAAAATAAAAGAAAGAAAAAGCGCTTTCATAGAATTCAAATTCAAATAAATCCATTTACCATATACATATGTATGTATACATACCACATAATCATTCAATTCATTCAAATATTGATTGATTTATAAAATTCAAGATAAGCAAAAGTTTTCCTATTGTAATAACAACTAGTATTTCAATATATAACACTAATTTCCAAATGAAAAGTTTACCAAAAGTAAAACATTTTATTTCCATATCCTCATAATATTCTATAGGAATTACTTTTTGTATAACATTTTACTGACTAATCAGCAAAGAAGTGGATAAACAAATGGGTCTATACATTTAGATAACTGTTCTTCGCAATTAATAAATCAATATATATCAAGGGTCTTTGATATGCATGAATACAACATACAATACATATGTATCCAGCAATTTGTCATAGCACTTCATACAGAAGTAGTAGTAGGTAAAGGTATAAAATAAAGGAACTAAAATGCTATTCAAATTCAAATAAATTCATTTGCCATATACAACTATATTATTGTTATATTCTAATAAAATGTAATGTAACTTAGAAGTAATACCGATCTATAAAGTATGATGATGGTGATTAGAAATTTTGTTAAATCCAATCATGAAAAACAGCAACTTCAAAACCATTAATAACTAAACAAACAATATGACGAATAATGGAAAAATAAAACTTTTCGAGCTTAAATTCGTTGTTTGTTTATTTGGTTGATTGGCTGGTGCCGGATTCCAAAGAACCGATCCATGAAACAGAAATTAATAAAACAATATATATAAATATATAGTAAACATAAAATATATAGAAGAAAAAAGATTAAAATAAAAATATATTGTACTTACATTGTAATTGAAAAATTAAAAAGGGAAAATGTACTTAAATTAGAAACAACAAAACAAAAAAAACAAAAAAGTATTTATAATAAAAAAAAATTTCATAATTGAAAATAAAACTTAATTTAAAAATGAAAAACATATTCAATTTAACTCATTTACAACTCTCGAATTAATTTCCTTGATATGAGGCGCATAGTTAATCTGTTGCACTTCACACTTTCGTTACCTTCCCTGCTATGAAGTGGACTATTTTCGAGATATTATGAAAATAGTTTACCATATTTTGATTAAACGAAATCAATGTATGTTCTTTTATTTCATTAAGTAAATTGTTTTTTTAAATTCAAAAAAAAGAGATATTACACTTTATTTTGTGCACTGCACGGAAACTCAAAAAAAAAAGTTTGAAACTTAAATATTTATATTTGGTGTGACCTCAATTCTGATTAACAACATCCTTCAATCTGTTACCCATTGAAGCAACAAGTTTTTAGGTGCTTTGGGGGCATATTTCTTGCCATTCTCTAATCATATCAGTTTTTATATCCTTTATATCTGAGAACTACGCTGGCGGAATAATGACGTGAGGACAATTCCAAATCATCCAAGATTGCGTAATAGTTAATTTATGTTTCGTGTCATTATCTGGGTAGAACCGAAAACGATCGCGTAGGCATTAAACCTCTCCTCCCGTAACACTCGGAGACCTGTTTCTACACAACATTTCTTTCCCAATTCATCCTATATCTGCATGATCAATTTTGGTGCCGAGAACTTAAGGTTGATCTTAATTTTTCGGACAATTATGCGCTTATCCTAGTCGGAAAAAATTTTATTGGGCGCTTTTCGGCCTTTATCCACTATCCTATTCTTGTACAAAAATCATTTCTATTATGCTCTGGACTATGCTGGTATTTAAGTCTACAATTTCAGACCTACCAAATACTATTTGGAAGTAAATAAGTCTTCTATTGTCATACAGACTGTGTATAGACTTTTTCATATTCCTTTTTGTGTTTTTGTTAAATTTGTTTTATATAAAGGGTTTTTGTTTTAAGTACGATTAAAGAATTTGTTTTTTTTCAAGATATTAAAAAGATTTCGGTTATATGGCCACCACGGCTGTTCTTGACGCAGCGCATTCTGGACCTTAAATTTTGCGCCACTTTTTCGAGTATGTCATGAATAATACGAACAATGTTGGCCCTCCAAGGCGTTTATCAACATAAACATGTGACTTTACGTAGACTCACAGGAAATAATCGAGATGTGATCTTGGAGGCCAATTGATCGGTCTATTTCTTGAGAACTACTTTTCTCCAAATTTTGATTTCGATAAGTCGATGATTGTGGTCCTGTATGGTATGTAGCGTCATCCTGTTGAAACCTCGTTCGGATCAATGTCATCCATTCATTGATCATGATGCGGTAACGATCTCCATTGACCGTAACACAAGCTCCGGGCTCATTTTTGAAGAAATAAGTTCCGATATTGCGACCAGTGTGTAAACCGGGTCTCTTGTGGATTGGTGTTGCTCCATATGTGGCAAATTTTCTCATTAACAAACGCGTTAAGACAAAAATGAGCCTGATTGCTGAACACAATTTGGCATTAAAACAACGGGTCATATGATGGTCTCGTAGCTTCAATTCCTACACCAACTGGATCTTATACGGGTGTAGGCCAAGATCTTTCCGAAAAGTTTTCCACGTAGTGGACGGACAGATCCCCAATCCCTGCGAACAACGACGAATCGATAAATCGAAATGACGACTGATTTTCAAAGTATATGTGGATAATTTGTAGCGTTGTTCAAACGTGATGATTTGCCAGAGTATACTGAAACTTCCAAAATATATAATATAGTAATATTATTTTTTCTGTTATTTTTACAATTTCCATTTCTATCGGGCTTAAAAAAGCACGTTTAAGAAAATACGAAAATCCGTAAGTTTATGTACACTGTAGTTTATAACCGTATAGCATAAAAGATGAGAACTCTTAATAGTTTTGTATAAGATGAATAATAGAAGTTAAACTTACTTATCAGACATTGCTTGGGTCCATATATTACTTAAATAAAGAATGTTCTAGTTTTCGATGTAACATTTTATTTTTAATCTTTGTTAGAAATAGTATCAGACTGCAGAATGACTCCAAAGTATTGAAATCTATGTACACATTTGGTATTAAGTAATTGTTCTACATTTTATTCCCAACGACAGAAAGGATGCATTCAAATTGCAAGTGAAGTAAGCTATGCGACCAGGTAAGAAAAGCAGCGCAACGTTGCACATTTATAAATACATAAGTATGTATGTACATACAAGATTGACGGACTTAGGAAGAGCACAGCAAAAAAAGAAAACCAGAGAAACTTAATGTCAAAAAGCAGCACAATAAAACTCAACAAAGGTAAGCTATAAATTTATGATTTGATAAATCAACAGCATTCTCACTTATATTTTTCCAAACTTAGTATTATCTAAGCTTCATTACAATCCTGCTCCCTACAAGTGGTATTTCTAAGACATATTGCAGGTGTACGAGTATTTATTTTAATCAGATTTATATGATAAGTTTTAAAAAAGGATTTGTCTATCCAAGATTTTGTTGACATTTCCATCATACAATATGTTATGGATTGGGATCCTAAAAATACCAAAACACTAGATCAATTTGAAAGCAAGGGGAAACAAAGGTCAATAACACATTGTCGATTGATTGAATTGGAGTTCAATAGAGCTGATCGGAAGGTACTCTAATTCGATCTAGTGATGGTCATTAGTAATTGGAAGGTGCGTGTTCGAAAATCGGACCTGAACCCCTAGGAATTTTCTTATCAGTTTTTGTACGAATATTTTAATCCGAAAATGGAAACTAGTATATAATACCAGTTGCTGTCCATAGCGAGTTTTATAAAGATATACACAACAAGTATTATTTTCGGATAGTGTTTAATCAAAAATTTTGTTTGTTTTCTCAAATCTAATAGAGCTGCTTTTTCTTTTCCGTATTAAATTTCTTTTTAAAGATGCACTTAGAGAGGAGCCTCGCCTAGCTGCCATACTTCTCGAGAGACTCACTAGCTTACTCGCTCATAGATATTGTCTTAAAATGTACTTCCAATGGGTGTGAGCGAGCAACCTAATGAATGTTGATCCACGCATTGTTCGAAGTACTGATTGCCCGATCTAGAAAATCCTATTGAGTTCGTATCACCTTTTTCTTGCTTGCAGATTTCCCTGGCCTTTTCTTTGCGGTTTCCACCTTCTTCTTTTTCGACATCGATTTAGATTTCAATACAGTGCTTGATTTTGATTTCTTTACTACCTTCTTCACAGCATTAGCACTTGTACTAGCATCTGATTTTTTTTGTTTACTTTCCACGTTGGCTTCAGTCGTGATCTCTTTGCTGATTGTTGCTGCCAAACTTGATTTTGCCTTTCTTAATTTTGTTTTAGATTTCTCACGTTTTAATTTCGCAATTAATTTGGACTGATGCAGTTGTTGCAGTAGAACATTGATTAATTTCCGTGTGTTATCGTTTTCCTTATGGATCTTTTCAATTTCAGCTTTTTGTTTCCAAAAGAGCTGCCGATATTCCTTAATTTTTTTACTCAATGCCAACTCTTGTTTGTTACTCGGGGAAATCTGAAACTCGCTTATCTTTGTTTCCATTCTATTAGTTTTGATAGGACTTTGCTGCTTTGTCTTCAACATTGAATTTACTAGGGATTTTTATTTATTGAAACGAAATTTTTTTGGGGGGATACCAAAATTTGTTTATTTTATTTTTTTGTTTTGTTCAAGAAATTATGAACACTTTTGTATTTGGAACAGTTTTAAATTCCATTTGATTAATGAATTGAAAAGTTGAGCCTGCTTAGTATAGTTTAATAATATGAATCAAATTAAGATAATGTACAATGCTGCCTAACCATTTATTTAATGGAAACATATCTTCTTGTTAAGACCAAGGTTCTGTTCTATATAAACATGATTAGAGTAAAAGAATGTCAGATTTTTTTTCATCGTTGATCCTTTAATATCATTTTTATCGATTGTTTTTATTATTTTTGGTGTTGTCACCTCAATTCCAAATCTGGCATTTAATATTGTTACAATTTTTTTGGTTGTACAATAAATAATTATGTTTAATTAACAGAAAGTCGATTGGTGGCGCAGTTTATTTCACCAAAATGGACCTAAAAGATGTTGATTTTTGTTATATGTCTTCTCGGGAGACTATTCTTTGAGGACTTGGGCAGTTTGAATTATTGTATACTGTCCAAAGCGCGGATAGAGTGAAAAGATCGGCTGCATATCAATCCTTAGCAATTTAAAAATTGTAATGGAAAAATGATAATCAACAACCATGAATTCAGAATTCAGTTATTAAGATTGAGCAAATTAGACTATCAAAGCTTATATGAAAATGTAAATTTGGTCAGTCATACGTCCATACCCTAAATTATTGTGACAAACAGCCAAGATGCTACTGTTTCGAAAACGAAACATTACTTCAAATTAAAGCTGTATCATTTCTATCATAGATCAAAACTTCATTTTACATTTAACTGAAAGATAAAGGTTCAGATTTATATATAATATAATTAAATATACAAGTATATTGGATGATTTTTTGTATTATTCTTTAGTACCTGTGAATATCGCGAATATCACAAATTTCGAAATTTTGAAATTAACTCAATAAATTTCAAAAAATTTACACTGAAATAAGCAAATTAGTTCAAATCATTCGGAGTATTTACTTGATATATATTAAATTTTATGTCAATCGAAGAAGAATTGGTGTATCGTAGAACAATTTGAAAATCATGTTGCGAAAACGAAACATCCGCAAAATTTAACAAAATTTGTATGTAAAATTTCATTCTTGGAAAGCCTATACGTTTTGGGTTTAAATATTGGAACCTCTGTACTGCGGATGGTTACCTATTTTAATTTATTCCCTAAGCCGGTGCATCTACAGAGAAGGAACCTTTATATTGTCTATTGTGAGGAAGTTGTTGTACTGGACCTTCTTAACTTTTGTAAGGATCCGAGAATGCATGCTGTCGCCTTCGATAACTTTTTTACATCCCATAAGCTGATGTTTAGATTATTAAGACTTGATTATTTTCTAACTGTAACAATTCGAGAACAATTCGAATTTCCAATGTGCCTTTAGTAGATACTCGATCGATGCGAAAAGAAGTTCGTGGCCATAGTGAATGTGTTTTTGACACAAAAAAACAAGATCCTGCTAGTCCGTTGGAATGCCAATGTAGTAGCCACTGTTGCCACCAATCATGAGTTTTATATCGCACCTCATCGTGTCAAGCGTTATGATAGAAAAGGTAAGCAGTTTGACACATTCAACACGCCAAATACCTTGAGAGCCTACGTATATAATCAACGGATGGGGGGGCGTTGATCTCTTTAACAGCGCTACAAGCAATATAGAATACGAGTGCTAGTGAAAAAGTGGTACTGTCCTCTTATTACGAATGCTTTTGACGCTTGCATGGAGAACGAGTGAAAGCTTCTTTTTACAAACTTTTCAAACAAACAAAGTATCGGTAATAATGTAAATACTATTATGCTTCAACTAGACTTTCGCACTTTTATAATTGAAAGTCTGATCAGATGTGACAATGCTAGATCGCAAACGCCATCTAAAATATCAACAACAACAACACGAAAACGAGAAAGAAGGATAACACCAACATCTGGGGGAATCAGAGTAGCGCGTCTACCAAGAGCCAAAGTGATTGACAGTGTTCGTTATGTCGGCGTGGGCCATCATCTTATTCCAAGCAACAATCGCAATCGTTGTGGCTTGTGCCAAAACAATACTATTTACAAATGCGGGAAATATGATAAGGTCATGCACCCCAAATGTTTCCAACAGTATCATATTGGAATATAAGTTCCAAAATATTCGCTACCTAAGCTTACTTTATTCGACTTTTTTGCTTTTTGGATGAAAGTCAAACATTTTTTTTAAAGAATGTTGAATTTTTCTTATTGATTTATGCGTATATAACTGTAATAAAATAATTGCATTTCTATTGATATTCCTGAAAAATTCTATCGAAATATCACAACTTAATGGAAATTTGCAAATTTTTTTAATGAATCCGGCGGTTGTTTCGTTTTCGGAAAGTGTCCGTTTTTCAAAAACGCAAAGGGAATAGGGCCTAAAATAAAGTATCTTACAAATTTTCATAGAAAAATCTCCGTTGGATCAATACCAGCAAGAAATATGTTAGGTGTGTTGGGAAGTATATATAAATCAATTCGATGTATTAAGCTTGAAAAGGACCATGCAAAGGGCCGCAACTGTGGAGAAGCCCTTCCATCTAGCTAGCATAGACGTAGCATTATGATCACTGAAGAAGCAAAAAATATCTAAGCAAACTTAGAGTCCATCCAAATATTTTGGTCAAAAACCGTAAAAAGAGAAATACATAGATATATACAAGGTGTGTGTTAAAAGTTTCCGAACTTTTCTGGCAGGGCATTTTCTGGTGCCGCCATCTTTGT
>JBANCV010000192.1:0-64319 GCA_037040105.1 Amiota albilabris | reverse complement strand
AAGTTTCATTCCAAACTATTTCGTAGTTTTTTTTCTTTTTGAAAAGTTCGGAAACTTTTGACACACACCTTGTATATTCATATTTCTTTCTTTTGCAATAGAAATGCAACAGTGCTAACAGTATTGCTATTGTTTGACAGTGTTGGTTAATATATATTTTCATCCACTAAGTTTCTTGTTTTATTATTTCTTTTGTTGCTTCAATTTCAAACTTCTTAAAGAAAAAAATATGTTTAAGAATAAAATACATAAATTTGTAATGGGTTAATTTTAACAATGATATAACGGAGCTCCTCAATTTCTTTACTAGTATTGATTTATTTATATCTATTAAATCTAGTTAGAAGATACTGTATATTGTATTTACTCTGGATACCAGGCAATATTGAATATTGAATACATAGTATATGACTCACGTTTCTCGCCAGAGTTTTATAAATTTCTTAAATAGAACCAACAATTATTCTTAGTTATGTTAATGACACTGGCAAAATAAAGAGTTCCGGTGGTATTACAATCAGCCTTGTTTAGGCCTCAGTGTGCTAACATGTTTGGAAGCAATAAAAAAAAAAATGTTTTTATTAAAATTTACATAAGTATTTTTATTATTTTTCAAAGAGAGTTTACTTTAAATAGCTTCATATTGCTTGAAATATGTGATTAATAGCTTCTCTTCTAGTCATTTGAATTTTGTAGGCTTCTGTCACCCATACTGTTGTCTTACAGATTTATTATCCCCTCTCTGGCATTCAAATTATTTCATTCCTTATGAACCACTACTTTTCTTCGTTTACTTGCGAATCTTTTGAGATCAATATCAATATTGAAGTTACTCGCCAATCCCCAAAATTGTATTGCATATGTCCATTCTACCTTTTAAAGTAGATATTCACTCTCTTGGCTACATAAGATGAAACTATTATACAAGGAGTCAGTACATTTTGCTGATTTTCATTTTGTACTGCATGTGCTTTGCTTCAAATAAGCTTCCGACATAATTGTATATTATAATTTCTTATTGTTTTTTTTTTTTTTTTTTTTTGTTTTAATACAAAATTGACTTGCTTGACTCATTGGATGCGCTGCGATGCTTTCGATACCGTGACTCACGACTCAATCATGTATTCAATCGTACGCTTAATCGATTAATACATCGATTAATTCTGCATATTTGCTCACTAACTACTTACTATAGTATTTTGTTTTTTTTGTTGTATAGAAAAACATATGCGTTCATCATTATTTGATGCTTATTGCAATAAATGCAAAATGTAGTTGATCGTGCTTCCGTCCGTCGATCGATTGGTAGATCGGTCTGTCTTGATATCTTTGTATAGTATTGTATATGTGCACATTATGTTATGTTTGTCGATGATGACGACATTGATGATTATGATGACTATGTCTAATATGTTTTGACATCATCATCATCATCATCATCGTCATCGTCATCAGTTTATCGTATTTAATATTATTATTATTATTGTGATCATCGTCATGAAAATGAATTAAATTCTGTTTGGTTGGCTTGGGTTGAGTTTAGTTCAGTTCAGTTGATTACATTTCCAGATGATTTGACGTTTAACTTCATTCTAAGCTCAATTGTATGTACATTGCTCAATGAGATGTAATTCCAATCTTTAAATTGCGATCGTGACTTCGTACTTAAATTGCATGTGAAGTGCATGAAAGTAATGCAGAAACATTTCATTAAAAAATATACCACATATCGATCGACCGACCGACCAACCGACCGACCGACTGTCCAACCAAACTAGCGACCGATCGACCGATTGAACAAACAAACAAATACATAAGTAAAGATCTTAAGAGTGCCATAAATGCTTCGTTTAATTCATTCATTCGTTTGTTCTTTGTCCATTAAAATTCTTGGCATATTTATGGCAAACATCTCGCAATAATGCTACCGATACCAACCGTCCGACCGATCCACCGATCGACCGACTGACTGACTGCCCACCCAACACCATCAATACGAGCAGCAACACCACCACCCACTAATTAAAGTGCAAACAGTGTTCGATCTCTATCTATATAAAACCATTCATATCCATAGATACTTACTATGTATACAATAGATAGAAATGTATCTGAGTATATCTATAGATTCGCTTTTGTTGGTTATTTGCTCGCCTTAAAAAGGTGCAGTACGCGTGCCAAAGATAAACAGACATACAGACAAACAGACATACAGACAAACAGACAGACAGACAGACATACAGACAGACAGACAGACAAACAGATAGACTGACAGACTTACTGACAATCATGAGCTGCATGAAGTCGAGATAGACAAATGTTGATGGAACGCGCGACTCGATCTTTTGTCGTTCCTCAGATTATTCGAATGCAGTTGCTTGTGCTGATGCTTGTGCTGGTGCTGGTGCTGGTGCTGCTGAGTCTATGAACAAATTTATGAACTGACGTGATCGTATTTAAATCAACACATTTCTTTAATTTATTATACAATACAAAATGATTTGAACATTGCATGCACTCATAGTAGTTAGATACTCTAGATCTATGCACCCATTCATACTTAGTCTATACATACAT
This sequence comes from Amiota albilabris, assembly GCA_037040105.1. Classification (NCBI taxonomy): domain Eukaryota; kingdom Metazoa; phylum Arthropoda; class Insecta; order Diptera; family Drosophilidae; genus Amiota; species Amiota albilabris. The sequence goes on along the minus strand of JBANCV010000192.1, from coordinate 61,742 downwards.
ATGAATATATATATGTATATGTTATTGAATATGTATAGCATTAGATCACTAGATCACATTAGTTTGTATTGCTGCTTGTGGTTCTGCTGCTGTTATACTGTTGATTGTGTTTTTGTCATTATTATAAGTCAAATAATTATTGGTTTATTTATGTACACATACTTCTTATTTGACAACATTTCAATTGGTATTCATTTGCAGAACATGCTTTTTTTGTTGTCTCTAATAATAATTTGTTATGCCTGCAATACATTCTATTACAAGACAGCACACAAGACATGATTTACAATAGACAAAACAAATTACTTACTACATACTACAATACACAATAAACTAAAAACCAAAAATAAAACAATAATAAAATAAAATATACAAAATAATGTATGTAGCAACTAAAATAAATTAAACAATCGCATCGGATCCGATCAAATCAAGCAATCACAACTGTCAAAGCAGTCAACTGTCAGTAAGCGCCAACAGATTGACACGGTATCAAAAGCGCCCAGTACCCCAGTGACTTGTATCTTTTGACTACTTAAGATACAAATTAAAATTAATCGAAACCATCAACAAACTCAAAACAATTTCATTACAAAACTGCAATAAATGCATTATTAATTTGTAATTTTTATTTTTTCTATTCATGATTAATTAATACATGTTGATTCTGTATGAAAACTTTGGTCATTCAATGAGAAATTTTGAATAAACCATATGCACTTATAACTTAGTCATGCTCATCTTACACATCCTTCATAAGACTTTTTTCTATTTTGGCTTTAAACAAAAAAATTTAAAGCATATGAAAACTTTTGATTTATTTATCTGATATATTTCATCTTCTTTATTTGCCAATTACAATAGATTCTGAGTGTAGCCAATCATATAATTTTACAACTTTACATGTGTTTAACAGTAATAATTCCATGTCCCAATACTTGATTGTTTATTTGTTTGTTTTACATCCCATAATTCTTAGTACCACCGGAGATTGACGGCTGCTTTTATGGTAGTATCTGCATTATTGCTTTTGTTTCAAATGCAACTTCAATGGTTTTTTATTCTGTATTAGTCACTGCTGCAGGGTATTATTGGACTTGATGTTTATTTTAAGGTGGCATCAATTCGCCTCGTCAGTGTAGTTTTTTATAATTAAAGCCTTCACTCGCTGATATTATATTATTTGTAAATATTAATTATTCGCAACTAACCTTTATATACAAATGCCGCTTACTGTCCATAACCTATGACCCGTCTATCTCTGTTACCCAGCTCTCAGTGAACATGAGTTATTAATAAGCCAGATAATATTGTCTTAAATAAGTCTTTGGTTTAATTAAAAATTAATATGTTTTGATTCTGTAGGTCAGGTTTATTTTGATGAAATAAACGCTAAATGTTACTCACAATAAAGATTCTTATCTTTAAGTAATTCTAGTTCTACATACAATTAGTGGTTTTTACGTGATGCGCGCACAAACATTTCAAAGTCTATGATTTTATTATATATATGGATATATAGATTAATCTCTTCTATAGACATCGGCTAAAGTTAATTACACAATAAATTTTTGATATTCATGAATGCATGAAACTGTTTCTTAATGGCAATTCAGAACTAAATTAAAATACAGTTGGTGGCTGACAAGACTAAGACTTTGAAGGTAAATGATCCATTAATGTTTGACGTAAAACGGATAAGCAATACGAGCTTTATACCCAAGCCAATGTTTAAGTGTTCTCATTAATGTTGTTAAGAACAATTTGTCTTTGATTGTAGGATCTTTTAAGAATTGGAGCAGAGATTATATAAAATCTATCAAACATTCACGGGGCCCCTAACTTTGCGTCATTACTACTCGTATATAATGTATGTACAAGTGTCAATCAATAGTCAATTAACCCAGAATCTATTAACAAATTTAAATAAATTAAATATACATTTGACTGAGTAAAATTGAAAATGAGTTTTTGTTCTATTTTCTTTTTATAAAAATACATATGCATCTTAATTTATTGGATTTGGATTGAATTTTCATATTTCTATGCTTGGTATCTTTAATAAAAAATTACTTAAATACTTAGTAAGAGAAGTAAACTTATATTAATGGTTGAAGATTAAAGATTAAATCACCAAGAAAATGTCTTAATTAATCACGAATTTGTCAATTAAACACTCCACCTCTTTTTTGTATAGAATGTGTAATAATATAAAAGTATTCAATTATGCAAAAATGGTGTATAAATCTTTACACTCTATGACAGTTCAACATGAGTAAGCACACTATATAGTATATCTGCATATATTTTTATCTGATTGACTGTCTGGCTGAATCTATCTGTGGGTCTTTCACTTACATTAGTACAATATTCATTTCTCATTCAGAATATATTTTATCTAAATGGTTGTAAACATGGTCAAAACAATACCACAACTGTTGCTGTATGTCATTGAAGTTGTGCATTTGTGACAAAATGACTCTCGGCTCTCAGTCCTCTGTTCTATGACATTTTTATACTTTATGAGTCAATTTCAATAACGAAGTACAAAATAATAGTAAGTTGGTGTTTGATCTGTGGCCATTTGAACTTTTCTCAATATGTGTGTGTTCTGTGTTTTTGATTTTTGACTCATTTTAATTAGAATAGGATAGATAGATACATTTCTATTTTGGTCTACTATACTTGCATTTTATGATATTAAACATGGATTTTTATTCCTTTTTTTTTTTTCATTTATATATTTGTCTATACGTATAATAACAATAAACATATTTCATATATAAAGATAGATATTTATATTCTGGTTCAACATTTTCAGTAATGCACATAGTTATAAAGTAATGGTAGTAATAGTAGCAGTAATATTTTAGTAGTAGTGATATTGTCATTTAAGCTGTGATTGATTTTATCGCATTTTATTTTATTTGAAATTTAAGCCATTATTTTTATGTTTAAGCATACCACACACATCAATCAGTCAATCACATAGTCTATCAGACAGTCATCAATCAAACATTCAATCAAAGATTTTTATAAATATAATATATGAATTTACTCTATTCATTGGTATTACTGACTTTGACAATGAACTTTTGAAAGAGACCAAAACCATTTGCAAATTTTGTTAATTTTCATATTTAAATCATTGAATCAACAAAATGCAATGATTTTATGTGTATTCTATACATAACAATTGTTTAAAGCGTTTTTGCTTAAACAATTAAAATCAAAGGAATTTAGCTTGCTGATTACGCTCCTGAGCAATTTGTATTTAAAAGTAATTCTGTCTTTGTGAAATATAGTCTCCATTTGTCAAGTGTCTTGTATGTTTCATTCATGTATTCATGGATTTGTTAAACGTTGAATTTATTTAAACTACTCTACTAAGTAGAATGTAGCTTACCATGGGTTCGTACCGAAATTGAATTCACATCCTACTGAAATGAATATACATGAGATCAGTTGCAATGCAAAGCAACTTGCCTATATTAGGATTTTATGGATTTTATTCTGATACTATTTTATTTTCTTGATTGTCTTGCTGACTCGCATTCAAAAAATATTGCTCGGGGTTACTTTACTAAATGCAGTATATTTTACTATTTTTGGCAAATTTAATTTTGAAATTGTATTCAAAATTGAAAGATCAACTTAAAAAAAAAATGTTAATTTATTAAATATTCAATAAACATTGTACAGAAGTTTCTTTAATTTTCATCCATCTTTTCTATAAGAAATATATATAAATCAGTTTAATGACACAAGAAGTTGAATTAAAGTTTTGTATAAAGTATGCAACAATATCTTCTTTTTCTATATATTTCAAAAAGAAATTCAATCAATAAAAATTGAACTTTTTACTATCATATCCCTAATTTATGAAATTCTGATTAAAAACTCTAATTACTAGTCCAGCTACATTAGAACATATCTAAAATGTTCAGTTTTATTTCCAATTTCATACATTAACTTCTTCTGTTTGTAAGGGAATTAAGTTCATTTCTTCAAACAACCAAACCAAACCAAATCAAATAAAATCAATGCTCATAAGAAGACTAAATTAGAGTACATAGTTATAGAAATACCAGATGTCCTGGCGTGCTTTGCTACGCCTCCACGGAAATGATAGAAAGAATGATTTTATTTTATTTTGTAGTAACTGACAGTTCAGAGAGAATTGTAAGAGAGTGAAATCATATTAATCCGTTGCTGAACGTAGTCCTGAATGTTGCTGTGTGTGATTTAAATGGCAGTGTTTTGCCTTGCAACAGGTTGGATATAATACTGAGAGAGTATTATGAGTGTAAAGGCATTCATTCTGGTTAAAGGGTGAAAAATACTTTACGTCCTATTCTCATACCTACCAAATATATAAAAAAAAAATAAAAAAAATCAGTCGAGCCGTTTCAGAAGGACGCGACCACAAACACCGAGACACGAAATTTTTATGTCTATAAACTATACAAACATATTATTATATGTTTTCTTGTATAATTTTTATGAAATCTTTTCTTAAACAAAAAATTCCAATAAAAACATGAATCACATGATTCCATACTACTTTCATTGATATTAGATCTATGAAGTTGCTATAACTTATACCACTTATTTACTTAGTTTCCATACAAACACTGAGTGTATGATTTATGCAAAGGCATCTTTTCCTATAGTACAACCAAAATTGTTCTGTAATAATTGTATTGCATACTCAAAGGCGCAAAGGCGTAGCACTTTACTGAATTTTATTACAATATATGATTGAAAGTTATACAATCTGAATCGTATAACTAAAATTGTAATCTGTTGTAATTGTATTGCATACTCAAAGGCACACAGGCAACGCACCTTACATATAGGTATGTAATTTGTATATTATCTCTACTGATGCATTCATTCCTTCATTGATTCATTCAGAATTTCATTCATACAAATAATGATTAATGACATTCTATGCTTTTCGATATTTCGGAGGCCTTTTTTTTCGTTTTTTTTTTTTTCTCTTTTATTTTTTGTTTTCTTCTCTATATAGTAGTAGTAGTACAAAAGTTCGGGAAGTAATTTAATTAAATGCCTACCATGTGATGTAAAAGAGAAGATAAAGTGTACAGCGTTTAAGTAAATTAAATAATTTTATATACGTACTTGTATAACACTGAAAAGAAAAATATAGAATACCTATTTTCTCTATCCCTCCTGGACCTGCTCCTATTGAAATATACTCGTATTACTCAATCAAAAGTGTATTATATATATAATATATGAAATATGTTATGACTTTCGAAACTTTAAGTCAACTCATAAAAAGTAATTATTCTCTATGTAGATTTATTAACAACACGCACGGAACTAAATCATAAGACTACCAAGTCGGTTGGATCCTGAATATCCCTTTAAACTGCTAAACTATAAGAACAGATAGAAAGGTTGAAGGTTGAAGGAGGATTGAAAGGGAGAGGGAAATAAGCCGCAATAGTGTTGAGGTTTCTATATTTAGCTAACATTAATTGACTTAAACTACAATATGGAAGAGACAATGTAAGAAGTCTTTTCTTGTTGATACAAGAAGACCCAATTATTTGTGAGTTGATTATCCTTTTGGCGGTAAGCGCACTAATGTTGACACAGTCCTTTACAGTTCCGTTCCATTATATATTTGTTTATATAAAATTGCAACTGGTTAGCAGTTTGAACATTCTATCACTCTGACGCCCTTAATTCCAAAACCAAGCCAAACCCAGCCAAACCAACCCAACCACACAAAAGAAACCAAAGAAATCAGACAACAAAACGAAACACGAAGCTTTCAAAACTTTAATATTCAACAACGAGTACAACAAGAAAGTTCACAAAATAATAAAAAAAACAAAAAAGAAAAACCGAGAATAACAGAAATCAAAATAAAATTGCGGTTAAAAATGTTCCGAGTTTTGGATAAAGTGGCGCCTGGTACTCACTGACACTTTTACTTTGTTGTCAACTTTTGCATTTTTAGTCAGTCTTTCTATTTTGTTTCTTCATTCTTTATTTATTTATAAATGTAGCTCGTAGTAACTAAGAAAGAAATACAGTACAAAAAACAAAACAAAAACAAAAACACACTGCATTTAACTGTTAACTATACTAACTAATAGAACTCAACTATTTCCATAACTTAAATTCTGATTGAAATTATTTTGTAAACTAGTAATTTTTAATCAAATCATATCATCTCATTCCACATATAAAAAAATTTCCTCTTGCTATTAATTTATTTCATTGGAACGGCATTTGGGGTTCTTGGTTTTAAGAGACAATATAGAAAGTTCCTGCGTCGTGACATTATAAAGGACCCCATCGGATTCCATAATGGCAACACTGTTTTGTGATCTGAGAAATTAAAATAATATTCCTTTGATTATAAGATTTCTTATCTATCTATTTAGCCCTTCGTGTACTAGAAAATTCATAGTTTTCTAAGAACCACTTAAGAATACTACACTACATTTGAGTGATCTTCATTTCATACGTACTTATCTTTTAAAATCCTCGGAAATTAATGTAAAGTTAAATCATATTTGAGGGATGAAGGTGCTGATATTAAAGCATGTTTTTACTTCTTTACCCATTAGATAAATATTACTTAACTGAAATCATACTTTGACTCGGAACATATTACTTAGCCTCCGATGACTGTCCATCTATTCGTCTGTCTGTCAGCGATATGTATCTCATGAACCGCAGTAGGGAGATAGTTAAAATTTTCACGAAGTGGGTATTTCTATTGCCGCTAAAAGAAAAAATAATAAAAATAAAATAAAGTTAAAAAAAAATATGGGGGTCCACATACAAGATATAAGTATTCTGAATGATAGCCTAGAAGTATGCAATACTTTATTATTTTGAGAGTGAATATTGAATCAAATGTGCTCTGAGTTGCTTTCGGGCATCTCTTTCATATTAACAAAAAATATATATATGCAATGTCTACGGAACTCTCCGTGTGCGAGTTCAACTCACACTTGTCCGATTTTTGTTTTATATTTTGATTATCTAATGTTTAAATGGAAACCAATTGCGAAAAAAGTAATCAGGGAATCAAATGGTTTTAAAATTCAGTTTACATATGCATTCTTAGTTAAACCGATTTGACTTAAATCACAATTTGTCATTAATTATGTAGCTATTAGTAATGGTACTCCTATATGAAGAAAGTCTATGCAAATGCATTGTAATCAAATCATTTTCTGTGACTTTTAATAATATTTTGATGATTTCAGTTCATATGTTCTATTTACCTTTATACACATATGAATCTATGAATATTTATGTAAATTATTAACCTTTTGACCTTCTTCACATTGATACATTCTGATACTTAAATAAATATTCATTTCATTAGTTGAAGGAAGAAATTAACTACAAAGTTCAACTATGAATAGACAAACATTCATATGTATGTTTGTATAATAATGATAAATTTTATTTATTTTGTCATAAATTTTTGTCATTGTCTTCATCATCATGATCATCATCATAATCATTATTGTCGTCAATGTTTTTGTTTTTGTTATTGTTGTATTTGTTGTCATAATCTAGGAATCCTTGTTGTTGTTGTAACCAAGACAATAAAACTAGAAACAACTTAAACACGCAATTTTAGATTTGTTTCACTTCATTGAAATCAAAGGAGTCCTCTAGATTATGTTGCATCATGCATATAAACAAAGGACAGGATAACTTAAACACATCCTAAGGTCCTGACAAAAAAGGAGCCCCATTAAAACAAATTTATGTCCTCAAAAAAAATTATTTTATAGAGAAAATTATAATATTTAAATAATATTAATACTAATGCATATGAGGGGCTCCGTAATTCTGTTTTACCAAGAGCCTTCACAATATAATCGAGTATTACACATCAACAATTAAAGTGGATGGTTAACTGAGAATGAACAATATAAACAAGTGAGGATATGGAATCCTACAGGAGTCCAATGTACTTATATCGTAGTGCGTCATATAGAAATTGTTGAAGTTGTTTCTTTCTTTGCTTTATATTGTTTTTTTCGTCTCTGTTTTCCACTTGTTGCCATTATTGTTACAACAAAATAAATGAAAAAAGCAAATAAAAGGAATTACGTACGTAGATGAACATGAATATATATATGTAAATACAGACCTGTGGTGATATGGAAAACAAGCTTCTAAAATTAGCGTTTGTTACATTTCAAATGGAATGCTCTAAATCAGTGAAACTTTAACCAAACAAAACAGACATTTATTTAACTTCTAGACAGAAATTGTTGTTTTTCTTTGTGTCTGATTTTCATTTGTTCATTTGTTCCTTTCTTTTTAATCGACATTCATTACAATTTAACCTGGCTGACTGATGGTTTTGACATGAACGCATATTAATATTCTCACATTTCATTTTGTTTATCTAATTCGTATACCCTATTATTCTTCTTGAAAATCTGCTTCTGTGTTTTATAGAGCTGTACTACACATATAATAAAATCGTAGGCTTTGAAATGTTTGTGAGCGCATCACATAGAAACCACTAATTGTATTTAAAATGGAATTACTGAAAGATAAGAACCTTTATTGTGAGTAGCATTTAGCGTTTATTTCATCAAAAGATATTAATTTTTAATTAAGCCAAAGGTTATCAAAAACTATATTCTTTGGCTTTGCCCTCTTCGTTCTTTTTTTTTCTGTATATGATGTTCCCTGAGATCGGGGCTACAGACATAATGCATTTCGTTGTTCACACTTTGTTGGTTCTTTAATTTTGTGTAGTTGTTGTTGCATATTTTCCTCTCATTATAATATTTTCGCTGAGTGCTATGAGTGCCGGGCAAAGCTGGGTAAAACAACTAGTATGTAATAAACAAAACGTTTATCGTCTTTGTGTTACATAGTCTCAGTCTTTAAATCTTTCAGTTTGTTCAAAACTACGCTGGTTCCCTATGTATAATAGGTTCCTTCTTAAATTGACTTCACTTGATTATCAAAGGATGACTACCAAACATAATCCCGAATTTGCTGATGTAATTGACTTTGCTCACTTTTCGACTTGAGAAATATACTTACGACATTCATTAGCAACACTATAGGCCATGAGTTACAGGTATATCAAATCTTGCAAGCATTCTTGGCTTCTATATATTGTATTCCAAATTTCTGCGATAATCTTTAAGGTTACTAAATCTTTAAATACTCTTTTCTTATGTTGTGTAATCATAACTTGAGGACATTTTAAACTTTCTAGAACTTTGACTAATCAAATATGCGTAAATTCTTAGGTCTCTTTGAGAGGATTCCAAAGTAATTGAAACATTTCTAATAATATTTACCATTACATAATGAAGGCTTCTAAATTAAAAAATTTTAGATCCTTTGAAACCTAAACAATATGAAGATCATTAAAAAACTTCCTGGTGAAGTATACGTATATTGTACTGTAATGGTTTATAGTAGTGGAAGCCTTTTCAAAGAAGCATAAAATATTGTATTAAAAAGTTTGACTGTGATATGATTCCATCTACTACTACTGCTCTTTTTAGTCTCACCTTGCCTGCCCTCTGCACTGTCCCGTTTCCTACCCTGCTTCCATTCTGGCGGATACTTCCCTCATGGTACCGAAAAAGAGTGTTTGTTATCAATACCGTTAAGCTCACTAAGCTTACACTCATTAAGCATTGCATACTTTTGTGCGGCACGAACCGTTTCATTTTTTGTGTTCTCCTTTATTTTTTGTCGTCGTATTAAAATATTTATTTTCATTCATTCATTGAACAAACAGCAATGCATACGAAGGCACACTTAAACAATAAAGCACAAAAAAATACAAGAGGCAAAAAGAAATAAATTAAATAGAAAACCAGTGCTAAAAAAGAGTATTATGTTATGTACTAGATGTAAGAAACAATGGAAAATAATCTGCATTCTGCAACATGTTGCTTTTTGTATGAAAAGCATCTTTCTTTCATAAGTAAAAACAAAGCAAATCATGATGAACATGATGGTTTATAAAAAGTAATTTGAACTATATTGAACTACTGCATACTACATGTATTGTACGTATATAATATAGTAGTAACATCATCCACGTCATTTAGAATAATTAATTTTGTTTTGTTGGATGGTATCTATTATAAATAGTATATAAATATATACTATATACATACAATAAATATATAGATAGAAGATGTGTGTATGAATATTGTCATTGTTGCATGTTGTGTTTGGCATATTTTTGACACAATTCCTATTCTCTAACAACTTGTGACATGCTTGCGTGCATGTTTACAACGTTCTTCGTTTTAGATGCCCTATCATCGTCATCATCATCATTATTATAATAAAAATTGCTCTTTATATGCATCCTTATGAATTTGCAGTGCAATTGACACAACATCATAATCATAATTATCTTCATCACAATCACCGCCATCACACCATCATGATTGTGCAACATGTGTTGCATGCGACAAGGCTAAACGAGGCCAAACCTCTGCCTAGGCTCCTTACTCTCTTAATTACATACATGTATACATATTTACTAACCGTAACCCTAAATGTCTATCGCTTAGCTTAATAAAAACCAGAAAGAAGTTTGGTTATCTTTGAGTATCCCGAAGCCGTAATGCTCTTCACGATCTTGAAATTTATATGGTTGATGAACATTGGTCAGACACTTCATTTCGATAACATAAATATATATTAAAAAAAAAAGTATTTCCAATAGGCAAGTAAAACTGAAATTGGGGTTGTATAGGAATTGCTCCTCTAAAGGACCGATTCGCTCTATTGTTCAAAAACTGAGAGACTTGCTTACAGGCATACAAACAAATAGCTTAATCAACTTGTCTCATTGAGCTGATCAATAATATATGTACTTTATAGGGTTTCCGATGTATCTTTGTGTCTGTTACAAACTGCATTACAAACTTTTAATACCATTCACTGTGTGTAGAGTATATAATAATAATTATAATAAAAAAAAAAAAAAAAAAAAACATAAGAACACCGAAAAGGGTAACGCATCAAACAAAGTCTAATGACTCATTAAACAATTCAGTGAACGTCATATACCCTACCTAGTTGGAAAATAAAGGGGGCATGAGGACCTTCAGTTAAGGCTTAACAAATGTATCATTTACATCTAAAATTTTAGGTTTCCTAAGTAATCATAACAGAAATAATTCGATTGATTAGGTTACAATACAATATCTGTCATAAAAGCTACCCAAAACTATATATTATCAAATCTATTTCTTTGATCGCCACTACTTCTATGCCATGGACGTTAATTTTAGGTTAAATCTTTTGGTTTATTTTCTTGAATTTTGATTAATTTTATTTTGAAACGGTAACGTTTCAAACAAAGTCTAATGACTCATTAAACAATTCAGTTAACATTATATACGTACATACATATATAGAAGTACTATACTGTATATGTATGATTGGATGGAGAATACTCATGCATGACTGTTTTGTGGTTATAGTTAACATTCACCACCACCATTTAAGAAGCAACGTGAGTTACATTGCATATCTTTGCATATTCATAAGCATTCAAGTTGAATTACATTTTGCTTTTTGTTTACCCAAAATGGTAGAAAGAACATTCTTAACAAGGAGAATACGCTCATTATACTCACTCACTTACTATCAATCTGCATATATTTATGCATACGTACATACATGTAGGTACAATCAAACAATATTTGTTGCTTTGATTGATCGAATGAATAAATGAACGAGTTGAATGATTGACAGCATGATGTCAACTCAATTTGCCGTTGTAGTAAAATTTTCACGAAATCAACTTGACATCATTTTAAAAGTTACATACTCTTTCTTACTTTTTATGAATAATCATTGGTTATGAGGCGCTTGAGACACTGTTACTACGAGTATTATAAGTATATATATCATAGTAAATTTCCAATTTACTTGATTAGAAGAGAGTTAAGATGGAGAAATGCACATGTTTGATGGTTTTATAGAGACAAATTAGTTGTCTAACAAATTTCCTATTACAAATAGTTTCTTAGTCTATGCTTAAAGCTAACATTTCCTGCTGCCTCGTTTAATTCAAATCGGAAATCGATTATACAAAGAGGTTTGTCTATCAAACATCCAATACAATTAGAAAAATCAAAATTTGTTGATGGAAACGAAAATTAGAAAATTAGGAAAAATAATTATAAATTAAAATGAATATTAAAACAAATGAAGAAAAATATCTATGTAATACTTTACTCAGAAATTATTGCAATGAAAAAAAGAAAAAAAAAAAAACAAAAAAAAACACACAAGAATTTGAGAGTGCCGAGCACACACACTTAAGGTTCTGTACCATAGCACAAGATGTCTCTATGGCCGCACATTATTTTACATCTTTTCTATATGGAAAAAATGTATAGATGTGGCAAGTGATGACATTTGAGTGGTTGCAAAATAATAAAGTATTATTGCATACTTCTTTGCATAAAACAAAAAGACATTACCTATATGGGGACCTCTTGTTTAGTTTTCAACTTTATTTTATTTAAACTATTTCTTATAGCGGCAATAGATAAACACACTGCGAAAATTTTAAATGTCTACTTATTATGGTTTACGAGATACAGCCCGCTGACACCGGGACGGACGGACAGTGGTGGCTTAGTAATTAATTAACTATTGTGCAGTATGAATTCACATACATATTTTTATGTTTTTGGTTTTTTTGTTTTCTATTAAGTCTCTATAGCAGGGGTCTCCAACATTTTTTTCTCCTAGGGTTCTTTGGAAGAAGTCATGCTGATTAATGCCGCAAGTATATTAGCATTATTCTCTATGTGAATGAATAGAGTACTTGGATCGCAATACACCGCATTTATAAGTTGCCTTGGTCCGCAAGCTGGCAAGCCCTGCTCTATAGGATAGGCTTGTTTCGAATTTTAATCCATTAATGGTCTGAAACTCCACTATGTTTATTATGTAATCTTTATACGATAAAGAAATTTTTGAACCATATTGGACAGGCATATGTTGCATGGCACGTATAATTGGACGAATTAAAGCCTGTTACATTAAAGCCTTCACCTTTGTTTTTATATGCTTCGAGTGGTATTATGTGTTTATCAAAATACAGAAATATATCAAGATACACACGGTGGTATTTGACTGTATCAACGCTTTTAATTACGGCGTCAAATTTATTCCAGTTATTCCGAATGCGATTGTTGAATTTATATATTTAATGGAATAATTGAGCATGGTACATATTTGAATCGGAATTCTTTAGTGTTTATAATGTGTGATTTGTTGTAGTGATTAGTAATATTTATACATATTTCGAATATTCTACTTATACAATACGTATTGGGAAAAAAGCTGATTAGACAAATATTGCTTATCATGTTCGAGTCTTTGTCTTCAAATTGAGAGAAAAACAAGCAATGTTCAACATGTTGTTAAATAATGTACAGAATTCTTGAATTAAAGAGTTCGGGATGTTTTTAAGAACATTGTTTGGTATTTCATCTAGGCCATATTTGTAAAAACCAATTGAGGGATGACTCATTTAAGCTGTATATTCGATATTCTGAAGTTTCGAACTCCTGGTTTATAACATATTTGGAAGTAAGTTGATTATGCAAATCATTCTTCTTCAAATCTTTGTTTGTTTTTCTTTATTACTTGGTGAAGCAATTAAAAATATCTTCTCTTGTAATCCCATTAACATATTTCAATTATCAAGTCAACTTTAAAGAAATTTCCCAAATAAAATTTTTTGGTTTTTTTGTTCTTCAAACACTTTTTTATCACTATATTTTCAAAAATAAATTGAAACTTTGGAGTTAATCTTTAGCCCACATACCATAAAATCCCCATATAATGGCCTAGTCTTTTATATTATAAGGTATATATATACTCTTGATCAGCGTGATGAGACAAGTTGATGTAACCATGTCCGTCTGTCCATCTGTCCATCTGTCCGTCTGTATGTATGCAAACTAGTCCCTCAGAGCTAGAGAGTTGAAATTTTGAACGAAACTTTCCTTTTACCATACGCATATCTTTTTTCTGAAGCAGCCGGATCAGACCAGTAGGAGGGGTACGTCCCATACAAATCCCGTACTCAAATTCATATTCTTATTAGAAAAACTTTTTTGTTTTTTATGTTATTATCTTGAAATTTAGACACATTATGTTTCTGATCTATATTCATCCATGTAAATTTTAAGATCCTAAGTTTACTGGATCGCTTAGCTCCCATACAAAAAACTTTTTCTATGGGCTGAGTGAAGAGAATTATATATTCGGCATAGTCGAAGATACCCTTATTTCTGATTATTATTTATCCTTTATAAACTTAAAAAGAAATCATTAGTTTTATGACAAATCTGATTGGATTAACTTTGGAAATTTTCAGATTACTATTTCCCCACATGTCATATAATCCCATTGATCCATCCTATTGATCATCGTCTTTTTATTTTCAAAATTGCTAAAATCATTAAAAAATAATTTCTTATAAATTTCATATCTATCGATAACTTTTTTTTATCCTTATAAAAATTTGATAGAATATTTAGAATTAAAATTCTATATCAATCATCAACATAAATGATGGCATTGCCCTACACATGACTTTAGACATCTTAATATAAAAACAACCACACTTTTACCTTAAATTAATGTCATTTCTCCTTAAGTATGTAAAGTGTTATTTGGTTCGTTGGCTTTGCCACAAATCGATTTATAAACAACATTTTCATTCATAATTCTCCATGTTAGTACGTGTATACTATACACAAGACTAACGAGCACTAATCAAATCATCATATAATTTTAGACTTCTTCTTCTCAAGTGACAATGGATGAGAAGATTATGAAAATTTGTATAAAAAAAAAAAAAAAAAAAATTATCATAAAAATTAATGTATGTATAAATATGAGAAGGCACTTTAATATGGGAGAATTACATTTGGTATTACATAGTAAAAGGAAAGGCAAATCGATAAATGCAGCAAAATAAAACTTTAATGTATTGTAAATATGTTCACAGTGAATATAAATATTAAGACTTTGTCGTGATGTTTCTATCGCATTATATTATAACAAATACCGTGAGCCAGAGGTCTCTATATTTTATTATGCTGAATAATTATTTTAATTTTAATTTAAGACATCAAGGAAGTCTGCAAAACAGTTATATTAAAGCTCTGGGACATACTAATCAACTTCATGACAAGGTTTTGTTCAAGTATTTCATGAATCAATTAATGGGATATAAGAGAATGTGCTTACATCTCCTATTATCCCAAATTAATATTCACTTTGTATTATTGAAAATTTTGCTCCTCAATATTATCAGACTTGTCACTCAAAATGATATTAATCCATTTCCAGTGGTAAGGAAAAATGATTCAGTCTCCAGATACTATTGTAAATCATTGTCCGGAGTAGACAATAAAGAACTTTCTATGTCGAAAATATGATATACTACTATGGAAATTAATGCAATTTGATGCAGATACTTGTGTCTTATCAAATAAATTTTATATGGGCAACTTCTTTACGCTTTCTTAGACTACTAGGAAGGTAAACTTAAAATTATCTAGAATTTTTAAAATTTTTATTGAAAATTTTCTATTGTAATATGAAATGATTATAAATGATAGAAATCCGGTTTGTTTTTTTTTTACCTTTTTTTGTAATGAAATTGAGACTTTCCATTTACATTGTTACAGTTGATTTTAGAGAAGGGGAAAACATGATATTTGTGTAACAAGTAATTGTGCACAGATGTTCGTGCAGATATAACAAGAAAAATATACATAATTTGATGATGATACAACAGCAATTAAAAGGATAACAACGAAAATAATAACTAAAATTAAAATAAAAACAGATATTGAAGCAAGCACAGAACACAAATAAACTATTTATTGTAGAAAATATGAAACACAGGAAGGAATGAATGACAAACTAATTTGGAGCATGCAACACATTAATAAATTTACCTCTAGTAAGTATACTAGTTCGATATTGTTGTGGAATAGTAGAAAAAAGGCCGGGAAAAAAAATTATAGAAATGGTAAAGGAAAAACTAAATGGAAGAAGAAACAATATAAAGTTGTGCGGATATATTTTAGAAACTTTGAAGCTTTATTCAGAGAAATTTGTACGATAAGTTTTATTAAAAGTATTAGCTACGACGCTTCCCTACATATTTCAGGCAGAATACGAATTCCATTTTGAAAAAATTACTCGTCTTTTGCGCGATACAAAAATCAACCAAATTTTTGGCTTTTTTTTGTAAAAAGTGAAGGGCTGCTCAGCTAGGCCATAAGTCATTGATCGGAACAAGTGCTAGTCGAAAAGGGCAAAGTCTGGTGAATACGGTGGGAGGGGTAGGAGGGGTAGGACATCCGATTAAAGCGCCTTCAGAATTTCCTTGACTAATTTGCAACATGTGGCCGTTGTTGTGCTAAAAGATCACTTTGTTATGTCTTTTAACATATTGGGGATATTTTGTCTCCATTGCATCAATTGTTATTGGATGAGACTGAATTAGCTTATAGTAAATCTCCCCGAGCTGATCCCACCAAAAGCATAGCATTAGCTTCTTGCCAGGAGAACGAGATATTAATGAATAAATAAATTCTTTTTGAAAAACACAAAATTCTCGATACTTTTTGAAGAAACCTCATTTTCGGAACCGTATTTGACATTTCAAGTTGAAGCATGGCCGTGCTTACCATACGATTTTCGGTGCTTTGGATAGCCGTAGTAGATCCACTTATCCAACCATTCACGATTTGATGAAAAAAAAAACTCCTACCGATTAAACCTCTGGAGCAGTTTATGGAATAACTGAATTATCAAGTATGGAAATAAGTTCTGGTCTTTAATGGAACAGATATTCGTGCTTCAAAAGTTTATCTATGCTTTCATATTAGACATAGACACATGTTTCACTATCATCAGATATTTGCATATTTTTAAAAACATGTATAGGTAAATCCAAAGTAAGGTAATTACACAGGAAATCCAGCAGTCTGCAGACTACTGTATTATAACTATTTCGAAGAGAATTGCAAGTTCCTTATGTCAGAAAGTGTATTAGTATATCTAGTCTTATAGTCATAGTCCTACTCATACAACATATTGTTCCAACAAAAGTATAAAAAGTATAAAAATCAGTTTAAGTTTCATCTGACAAATTTATTAATTTAAGTTAGTAAAGTTGTTTTATAATAATCATTATTAGTGATAAAAATTGAAACAAAGGGAGGAGAAACATATATTTAAATTTAACTACACACATGTTTGCTTAAACATTATCCCCCTTTCTCTGCTCAATTCTTTCTGATTTTCTTTTGATTTTTTTACACACATACGCCATCCATCCTCCAAAAAAATATCTCTGAATTTATTTATAGTTTACTTTACTGTTCTTTTTACTTATTTTCATTTATTGGTTTTCTTTCTTTATTTCGTGTGTTCTGTTTTCAAACCGCATCGCCAATACAAACTTAACCAAGCAACCGACAACCAACCAACCAATACCCCGAACATCCCCAACATCTATTCAACAACATCACGCACATTTTCATGATTTGCCACAACAGCATCCGTTTTTTTGGCATTTTCATTTCCGTTTCCTGTTGCGTTTTTCTTCTTACAACCACCCTCATGTTACCCCCATTCCGGATGCTTTGGGGACAGCAATAATATTTTGTTTCAGAGACCGACAGACAACACTTCCCACGGATGCTGTTTGCCTGTTAGCAGCTCTCATTTCAAGAGCGTGAAATTTCACACGTTAAGCGTTGAGTTTCTCACTCAATGATTAGTTGTAGTTGTTTGTAGTAAGAGATTCAACCTCCTATTCTCTTACCCACTCTCTCTCTCTCTGTCTTTCTCCTTCTCTCTTAATTTTTCTTTTTCTCTTTATCTGTTTCTCTCTCGCTCTCTCTCTTTGTATTTGTACTTTCGTTGTCCAACATGTTAAAGCATGATGATGGTATTTTGTTGAAAAAATATCCAAGTTCATGGATTCAATGAACAACATTTTAGGGAGATTGTATTAACAGACCACAGTTAGGAAACTGTGCGTACAAATATTTATAAGAAATTTATTAGAATAAAGTCAAAGTTTTACCACAGAACTCTTTTGAAGTAGAGAAATTTCAATTAAATATTATTTTTTACTGTAAGCTTTATTTATAGTGTATGAATCCTGGGTCACTGATGATTATTCTGTAAATAAGGCAACTCTGTTTAAAACCAGAAAGAAGAGTATCTTCGACTATACTGAAGATGTATAACTAACTCTACACGCAGCCCCTAGAAAGGGTTACTAGGATCTTGAAATTTACATGGTTGATGTCTCCTTCTTTGTATTGCAATCTTCATGACGAACTTATAATACTATTCACTACGTGAAGACTATAAATATAAAACGTGAATCAACTTGTCCAAGTTTGTAAATGTTCTGCTGCTTTATAGAACTTCAGGAAATTTGAAATTAGTCAGGAAATGAATGGAAAGATATTGTACTTTTTCAAATCTATACATTTTCCGTTTAACTCTTTTTCTCTCCATCTTCATATCATGTGAATTAAGATGTTAGAACACTCACAACTACATATTCACTTACACATACATATGCATACATACATTCGTATACATACATATCACTTGAAGATGCCGGAAACCGGAAGTTTCACATTGCCGCAAAAACCAAACAATTTCACCAATTCCCAGTTGAATTCGTAATTTGCGTAGTTGCCATGTTGCCGGCAAAGGGCTGTTGAACAGGATAACAGTTTCTACAGGGTCAGGCTACAGTTTCACACCTATTCATTCATTCATTATAACATTCATTCTGACATTTGTTGTAGTTTCATTCATTCGTTCGTTTGTTCATTCATTTCGTTCACTTATTGAATCGTTCGTTCCAACATTTATTCAACCAAGGAGCTACAAGAGAGTAATTGAGAGTTGGCAGCCCATAAATGGCAGGATACCTTTGTTGGCATCCTGTGCGCCGCATAACGCTGGGAACGTTTCATTTTGAACTATCCCGCAATTGTGTTTTACTTTCTATGTTGCGCTTTATTCCATTTTACTTTGTGCATTGCAATTCGCTTGAGAAAAGGAATGAAAGGATAATTAAGACAGATACAAGTACTAGATGAAACAATGTGGAATTCATATTGTGTATGAGTAATGAGGTGGGTAAAATTATTGGCTCATGTCACATACTAAGTATTTATGATGCAATTTGTTGCCACTGAATATTATATCAATTACGATATAATTACAAACATACATTCTACATACACTACTCACTACTCACTACTTATTCCTCATCCTTCAATCCCAACCTCAACCTTAATATCATTGTCCTTGTCCTCGTCCTTTTTGTTGCTATCGCTGTCGTTTTTATTGTTGTCGGTACATATCAAAAAGAAAAAGAATGCAAAGCACAAATTGCTTTATTATTTTCTTTCTGAATTTGTCGGCATCCCTTTTGTGAGTGGCTACGCACACGCAACCTCTCTACAACTCACTCAATCGAACACTGACACACTCACTCACTCACTCATGGACTCACTCACATACTTTTAGTCTAATTCAAATTCATATACATACACAGGACTCACCCCATTTTTGCTACTGAGCACATCCTGTTTTCCGTGTACGTTTTCTTGCAATAACCTTGCTCGCCTTTTGCTGTGCGCCTAGTAAACTGCGGCAACTTCAAACAACGTTGCCATGCTGCTGCTGCTGTAGCCAAAGCATTCTCTCTACACATAGTTCTTTGTAAATGCCGCAGTGACCCATTGTCTGTGTATCTGCCTGGCTTTCTGTCTGTCTCAGACCATTCCATTCCCATCATTAACATCACCATTAGTGCCCACCACCCTAGCGAAAGTAGAAATGGTAATAGAAATGGGAAGTGTGAGAGTATTTGAAAATATGATGCTTCCTGTATTTTGTGTTTGCTGATTTGCTTTTGTTGTCTCGGTAAATTTGCTATTGAGGTTCCAGTCATGCTTCTGCCTTTGCTTACTCACATCACACAAGCATTATAATCGGCTTTTCTATGCTCAATTTGAAGATCGCAATAACAACAATGAAATCAGAGGAGACGAGATGAGTTGAGACGAAATAAAACGAAACAAAACAAAACGAAACAAAACAAATCGAAACGTGATGAGATGAGATGAGATGAGACAAGATAAAGGACTTTGATATGTCGAGGGTGAAAACATAATAAATTCATTTGATTTGTTGTTTTTGACAACTTTGTATTGTGATGATTTTGTTTTTTACATACTAGTTATTGTCTCTCTTTACTTGTCTATGTTTTTCATTGTATTTTTTCTTTGCTTACTTCATTCTTGTGTTTTTTGTTTTGGGTTAAATCAAGTTTTGATTGATAATTGAATTGATTTTTGGTAATTTTGTTTATCTGACAACATGCATGTCCAATGTGTTGGAATTTAATAACAAAAATTTAAAATATACAAATGAACTCAATCCTAGAATTATCAGAATAACCTTACTCATATCCTAAAGGATCCAGAAAAAGATCCCATCTGATATCACTAAGAACCAACCAATTACATTGAAAGTAATCAGAAATATGTTATTATAATATTCAATAGATAAAAATAAGAAGATTCCACTTAATTCTAATCGATGAACATATCAACCCGTATTAATATAACAGATGTACAAGAGATCAATAGATTAATGCTAAAAATATTTCAACACATTTTCAAAACACAAAGATATGCAATAGATCCCCTATTTGTTTTATACTTACTCAAGTTGTAAATGCTCCCCAAATACTTACATTTATATGAATTAAACAAATTTTAAAAATGTTTTTTTTTATTTTTCAAAATAAAAATTATTTATTTATATTTATGACCCCGAAATTTTACAAAAACTTTGTCGAACTGTTAAGTAAAATTGATTGCTTGGCAAAAACTAAGAAAGAAATTATTTATTTTTGGAATTAGGAAATGAAACAATTGCTAAAGATATCTAAAGGCCAAATGCCTTCAACAAATCCTAAATCAATATAAACATAGTTTCATATCAGTCTCATGTCTTATAAGCCCCCCTCCCCCTTAATATCTCATATATAAAAACAAAAAAAAAGTACCATATTTTTTAAGAAAATAATCTTATTTGCTGAGCTACTAATAAAACAAAATCAACAAATCGAATTGGATTGGTTAGTTTTTCTTTACAATAACAAATATCAATAATCGGGGAAACTGTAAAGCCTCCTCATCATCTTTCATTCAACAAGTAAAGTAAAGGATCAAAAATTGTTTTTGTTTTACGCTTATGACAGCAAAGAAACATGAAAGTAATCGCAATCAAAGGGAAAAAAATAATAATCTTGCAATTTTCTTATGTGATGATGATGAATGTTGATGGGTGTTAGGTAATGGGTGAGGGATATGAATTGACATATTCAACATTGTTATTTTTGATGTAATAACGAAAGAAATATTATATACAACAACAATACGAATTAAAGAACGGCTTGATTTTCGAACAAGTTAAAATATTTGAGTCCCAGTTTCATAAAACTGTGGTACTTGATATTGATCCAATGATTTATTTATGTAAAATTTTTTCTATAATAAAAAGATTTGGTTCTGACTTAATAATAGATTAAAAACATATCATAAATCTTATGAGTTCCAAAATGACTATGACTTATTAATTAAACAAGGGCATTAAGACCAAGACCTTATGTTCATATATGCAATAGAAATCTTAACATGGAACATACATTCTTTGGGTCATAAATCCATTAGGACTACCGTCATAATTTGAATTCTATACTTGTTCAGGGGTATAAATTCTGAGGTACATTTCAAATAATAATATATATAATATTATTAAATTAATAAAGGATTGGTTTATATAAATTTCAAGAAATTAAACATATGTCAAATCAAAGCTCCATAGTAAAAGTATCACTACACTGCGAGTGATACAATAATCAAAATATTGTAGTATATTAACAAATAAATCAATCAATGCATCTCAAAGTCAAAATATCACTAGAAAACTTGTGATAATTTCAAAATCACATCATTTGTAAAGCGACTTAAAGCAAAAAGAAAAAGAATTAGAAATAGAAGCTAAGTATTATTGTTATAAAGCATATAGAATCATGAAATTCAGGTGTTTTTCTTATATCACAAACAAAGGAAGGCATAAAAAGAAAGACAAACTTTCAAGGAAAACAAATAAATAAACAAAACAAAAAACAAAAAAATAACTAAAGGGAAACCAAAGAGTAACTGTATTTTGAAATAATAAGAATGTCACCGATGATAACGTCGATGATGGCAATGACGATGATGATGATGATGATGAAGAAAGAAAATGTAATCATAGGCGTACATAAACAAGCAGAGCATAAAATAACAAAAACTATCACAACACGAATGCAAAATGTTATGTTAAATAGTTTTTTATTTTCTTTTATTTAAAATCACAAAAAGAAATAAATATGAACTCTAAAAATATTGAGCTATGGTTGCGGTAAAATTCAGTCACTCGGCATAATATAATCGACCAGCAAAAACAAAAAAAAAAAAAAAGGATTTTCATTTCAATCTGTTCTCAATGTGAAAGTATCTCGTCATTGACTTGACTTGACTTCAATTGAGTTGACTGCATGGTGACTTCATTTACCTGCCTAAGTTGTTGACAATCATAATAATGATGCTAATAATAGTGATGATGATGATGATGATGATGATGATGATGATGATGATGAAAGCCAAGCACAACTATAAGTACAATAAGTAAATACATTAAGAATGACGACTATTCCTGAGGTCTACAGTTATATAAAAAAAAAACCCTAAATAAAAATGTTTTCGTGTTGAAAATTGCGCAAATCAAAATACCTCAAATTAAACTTTTTCCACCACATTTTTATTTTATTTTTGTTTTACCCTCATTTCTTTGAATTTCTCATATTCGAAAGGATTTCTGTCGAATTGCTAAGAAAGAAAACAAGTCGTTAAAGTTGTTTACATTCTTCAATAGACAAAGTTCATTCATTCATGCATTCATTTTAATGTAATATCCTCAAAATGAAATAACATGAATTGTTCAACAAAATGTTGTTGATTTATGATGCCGCAAACATGCAAAATACTGAAAAATTTTGAATTTGAATAAATTCTCGAAATGAAATCATTTAAAGTTTAAACAAAATTTATATTACAATAACTTTTGACTATTCTTACAGTTTTTTAATTAATTGTAATTTTTTTTTTTTTTTTTCTTTTTGAAACTGTTTAAATATTTGTAAATTCAACTTAAAGCGGATTATTTTATTTGTTGCATACTTTGAAGCAGTTGGCAGCAACAAAAATTGAAAAATATGAAATACGAAAAATCAAAAGGAGAAGGATTAAGAAATGGCTTTACTTTTAATTAGCCTTTGTCCTTGTTGTTATCCCTATGCTATCAAACTGCAAACTCCTTTGCTCTTAAGCCACTTTGAGTGCTGATCCTGCTCCGCTTATGCCCCTACCCCTGCTTCTGATCCTACTCCAGTTCTCGCTTGTAATCAAATCCTTGCTTCGGCCTTTTCAAACATTTGAAATTTTTTTTTTTTTTTTGTTCTTTGCTCGTTTTCTTTTGACACTCTTTGCACTCTTTGGTGTGAATGGAATTAACACTTTGACAAAATATTTTTAGAGTATACTATTGGTAAACTTTGAAGACCCTATGAAGAATACTATACAAATTTGTACAACTCTTTCACATTCCCAACCAATAAGATGCATTCAAAGTACTATTGTATTGTATATTCTTTGATTCGGTTCATTATACATATGTTATATGGCAACGAAATCCCTAGAAAACCAATATAACAATCCTTAAGATTTCATACGTTGAAACGAACTTATGTAGAACTTAAACAGCACAAGTTGCTTATAATCACAACAAGTTTGTTAGTTCTATTTCGCCCATATTCTCCAACCGAAATTAATAAGAATTATATACATACAGAAACCCAGACAGATGATCTTTCTTTATCTTAAACTTGATTGATTCGAATAATGAGATCTGCTGATTCGGTATTTCCTTGGTATATTAAAACACCAATTCATATTATTTGCTTATGTCCTGGAAGAGATGTTATAATTTAAGGACAATTTTGTTTTGATTTTCTTAAGAAGGAAGGACTTACAAATTTCGTTGAAATTAAATTATTTTATTTTAAATATTTTTTCATTGCATTCTTTTATGGTGGCGTTAACTTAAAACAAAAAAATAAAAAAATAAAATAAATAGAATGGAAGGAATCTTTCAAGCGCCTTTTTGAGATTTAACGAGTTTTGTTGTTTAGTGGCAACAAGAAAAAAAGAAGATACACAAAAATCGCAAAACAAACACTTTGTTATTCAAGGCACAATCCACCGCTATTTAGGGGAAGAGAGGAAGGTGGGATATTCTCCCACTCATTCATTCATTATCGCCCATCCATGCATATAAGAACTACAGAGAAAAGTCGGAAGTTGTTTCTAATGACAAACTTGAAACAAGTTGCACAACCAAAAAAAAAAAAATTGGCAAACTTTTGCTTTCATCCTAATACTGAATACAATAATGATGATAATAATGATCATCATGTTATTTACTTTTATTACAACAATTTTTTCTTCTTATATCATTTTATTTTATTCTAGTATTTTGTTATATAAAAATCTCTCTCTCCCTTTCGATTTTCATATTTTATATGCGTGCGTCCTGTCAGGATTTGCTTGTTATATTGCATCCGGTTAAATTTATATAAGTATGTGCACACACATAGATATACATATATATATATATATATCTGTGTTTATGTGTGTGTATGTGTTTAGCTTAATTGCGACAAAGAAAAGTTTCTCAACATTTCATAATCAAAATAAATTTTATTCTCATTTTGTTCTTTTACTGATATGTGATTATACAATATCATATGTACATATGAGGACCGTTTGTCAGAAGTAGACAATAGAGCAATGGGAAGCAATATCAGAAATTATTTTTAACTGTGCAAATGAATTGAAATATTTTAAATACACATTATATTGTATATAACTGTTCTTATGTGACAACGTTTCTTGAATATGAAGGTTTATGCTTAAGTTCGTTTGTCTAAAACAGACGAGCAACAGGAAGCAAGATTGGAAATTGTTAGTGTATGTTTTATTTTTGAACCAATTTATATAGAATAGAGACGAGCAACAGGTAGCAACTTAAGGCCTAGTGACTTCTTAACTAGAGACAATATTATAATCTCTTAAAAATATATATTTTTTTTAATTGCAATCAAAGAAAAGTGAAATCGAATGTTTTTCTGTATTCTTTGCAAATGATTCTTTTTTAAAAAATATTCGTTATATTAATTTTTATTTATAAATATTAATTTTATTCTTAATTTTTTTTTACAGAATGTCAACCCAATGAATATAAATGTCATTCCGGCCATTGTATTGATAGTAGGAAACGTTGCAATCAAGTTCAAGATTGTCCTGATAATGATGACGAAGGCGAAGATTGCAGTGAGTAGAAAATTATAAAATTAAATATTATGAATCTCTTTTGTTTCCCTATCTATCTATTTTTTAAACTATCTTTCTAATTTCTACATCTCTAATAATTGCCAAAATATTTTATACTATACTCTATATACAATAATATTTGACTTGATTAAGAAAACACTTACGTAAAACTAAGTCCTAATACTAGTCACTTCAATAATATCAAATAATTGAAGGCCTTACTTGCATACGTACTATATTCTATAAACTTCTAAAATCATACCAATATATTGTAATGTTTAAAGTAATATTAAGTTTTTTAACCTTAATTTAAGTTTTTTTTTTTTTTTTTTTGACTAATCGAATATCTATGCTCAAAGCCAAATAATCTTAACAAATCTAACAAACTAATTAACTAATATTTTCTTTGTATTGCTCTCTTTTATGCTCTCTCTCTCTCTCTTTAACCTTCTGATATATACAAAATATCGAACGTCTTATGTTTGTTATATGCCTGAAACTTATTTAATTTTGGATAAACTAACCCACAACAATAATGAAATGTATATTTCATAAATAACAAAAATACTAACTTCATTACAAAATAAAAATAATACGAAAAA
This sequence comes from Amiota albilabris, assembly GCA_037040105.1. Taxonomy (NCBI): domain Eukaryota; kingdom Metazoa; phylum Arthropoda; class Insecta; order Diptera; family Drosophilidae; genus Amiota; species Amiota albilabris. The sequence goes on along the minus strand of JBANCV010000192.1, from coordinate 35,533 downwards.
ACTGTGAAAATAATCAGCGACCGCCTGCAGCAGCATCGAGTATCAATGTCGTGATGGACAACGATGCATCAGTGAAGCCCAAGTCTGTGATGGCTTCAATGATTGCAGTGCCTCCGATGATGAGGAGCACTGCGATGGAAGTGAGTAATAATTTGTGATCTTGCTCGTCATTAATATGTTTGCACATCAATACATAAATCGAAACCAATTGATGATGACCTTCGTTCATCAGTCGTACATCATTTGTTATATCACTTTTATCAATATTTATATAAATCATATGTGTGTGTGTTGTTCTCTCTCTCTCTCTTGCTTTGTCTCTCTCTTGGTTTCTCTCTCTCTTTCTCTCTCACTCATTGTATATGGTTTTCTCATTCTTCATATGCTGATTTCCATGGACGATTAGTTGTACCAAAATTGAGATTTACTTGCCCAAAGGGAAAATTTACTTGCCGTGATCTATCGTGTATCTCTATTGTACATCGCTGTGATGGACGCGTTGATTGTCCAAATGATCGCACCGATGAAGAAGGCTGTCGTATGTCATTTTTATATTTTTTTCCTCAAATTTTCTCTATTTATTTTCGTTTCTATTGCTAATCTAATGTAATCTTTAGCTTGTCTCTATGATAAATGGCAGTGTGATGATGGCACTTGTATTGCCAAGGAAATGCTTTGTAATGGCAATATTGATTGTCCTGAAGATATATCCGATGAACGTTATTGTGATGCTGAACATGGTGAGGACAAAGGATAGCATTTTTTACTATGTGATGATTCTCTATTTATTTTTTTTGTCATATTTTTGAGTTAATTGCACTTTAAATGAAATTAAAATCAAGGCCTCCATTAGTTCCAATGATCACAGTCACTTTAGTCAATGCAATTCAATCAATTCAGTTCAGTATAGTTCAGTCAGGTAAGTTGGCACGACTATATATTTGAACATTTTCTGAAGTATTTATTTCTCTTTTTAATTTGACTCAAATTCAAGTGATGTAAACTTTTGATTTTGGTAGTATTTTGTGTTTCCTTTTCTAGGAGTTTTTTAATCTTTGTTTTTTTAGTTCACATTACGTTATAGTTTTACTCGTATACATTCATCTATCTTTAGTTGTACGTCTACTGTCTGTTCATGTTTTTATCCATCTGTCTTTCAGTTCTATGCAATTTTCTTGTTATATTACATAGTTATAGGTGTCGGACTACTTCTATGTCCAATATCCAATGGTGGATGTCTGATGGCCAATGTTCGCTACTGGTAAAAACCTCAATCTAGCAAAAGTATTGAACTTTTTTTTGTTGTTGCCTGTCATCAACAAATCAACACATGTTCACGTTGAACAACTGAAAGAAAGTAATCTGTCCAGTATTAGATTTAGATGCATTCATTCCTAAGCCTTTATTCAAATTACAATAAAAGGCACACTATGTGATTTTCTTCATTCTCATTATTACTTTCAATTTTCTCTTTCGGTTTCTTCTTTACTATAGAACATGTTGGTTTTTCGTTATTTTTTTTTTTCTCACTATTGGTTTTCATGTTTATATAATGTTCATTTCACTCTGTTGTTTCAATAAATTTAAAAAAAATAAAATGGTTTTACTGTTTCTATGGACAGTTCTTCCACTGTTCTTTCTTTTATTTGGTAATCAATCAAAACTATATTCATGATAGATATTTTCCAATATCTGTACTTTTTGGTATTGCATTTGTTATTTTTAAATATTAAACAGAGTCGGAGATGGCTAAATGGAATTTAATTGATATCGGCTTGACTTGGAACGCATATTGCATATGATAATTTCAAGAATTACAAAATATTTGAAACGCACGATGCGAGATCTTTAAACCTAACATAAACATAGCTTGGAAATAAAGTGTTCTAAGTCAAACCGAATTTAGTAAAATCAATTTGAGCTATCACATGGACGAAATGATTGTTATCTTCACAAGTCTTGATTCAATTCATTCATAAAACCCCTACAAAATATAAACAATCAAAGCTATTCTTTTGAGAATAATCAAATATGTTTTTTCTATCAACCAAATCTTCAAAACCTTTTCAAACATAAATATTTCATCACATCAATGACTACTCAATCAATAATATCTAATCATCGGTGTGCAAATAATGATATTTTCTTTATGTTCTAACTCAAATATAGTTACAGGATCTGTTCCATAACAAAGAAATAATAATTGAGAAGAAAATCTAAATTAAACAAAATAGACTATAGTGATGTGGATATGCGTGAAACCTTGCATTTATTTGATAATGATGTTTTCGAGTAGCCACATTCGAATATTGTTAATATTGTTTTTTCCACATCCATTCAAATTTGAAACGGTATCAACTTTCAAGTGACACTTTCTAAGATAATTGACTGTCGTGGGCTATTAAAAAATTCTCACCTCTTCACAAGGTGTACGAATTAATCAATCAAAGTAGCTTACGCCCCCCATATAGCTCTTTTTTCCTGAATTTGGAATATTCCTGGCAAGAAGCTTACCAGAACTAGCTGAAATGCTTCAAACAGTGCATTGGCCCATTTGACTTCCGTTCGGACTTTTAATTATAATATTACAATAGTAATTGGCAATACATTTTATTCGATGATTTTCTTCTCGATACTTATGGCACAGACCCTTTATATGATCATAATAATTATTTATAATTATCATATTTTATTATCATTTATCAGCATTTCATTTTACATTCGCCCTTAAATGTCCACTTTCTTCTTACTGCAAGTCATCGATAAAAATAATGGATTCCTAAGGATAATACTTGTCAATAAAAATGTGTTCATAAGATCCTTTATCTTTTTGCTTAAAATCTGCCTCTTTCCCTTTCTCACTTCCTTTACATAAACATATGTCTCTTGCTTTATCGCTGTGTTATTCCTTCAATGCTGTTAACTATTTGCTAAAACTATCTGAATCGATGTCGTTTGTACTAGATCGTGTACCAAATCTCCAAAAATGAAAATCCTCTTCCATCTATCGATGTTTTTAATATCTACATATGTATGTGTAAATCTTCATAGTTTTATGACATTTACTTCTTACGATAATTTCAAAACATTTACTTAACAATAATTATTTTTTCTCAACATCGAAAACGAAACAATCAAACAAATACCATCAATCAATCAATCAATTAATTCACAAAATAATTTACGCTTATATGAATCAATAAACCGTTCAACCAATCACTTAATCCAAACTTCGATCAATCAAAATAATACATCAATACAATGATATGATGATTGATGCATTTCGGTGACATCAGGCGGTGATCCCGAATCATGTAATTACACTGAATTTCAATGTGACAATGGTGAATGTATACCAATACGTGAGGTATGCGATAATATCTACGATTGTTCCGATTATTCGGATGAAAAGGATTGCGGTAAGTTAAAAAATGCTCAAAATCATCAAGAAATCCAAAATTTACACTATATGAAAATGTGCTGCTGTGTATCGTTGTCGCTAAAAACAAAATATTATGTCGCTCGTTTTATCACTCAATCAAAGTGAGACTTCTATTGAGTTTGATAAACGTATGTGTCCGTAAATAAAACTAAATTTATCTACATTACTTTATACCTACTACTTACTACACATAAGAAAAATGATTTCTCTACATGTATGTGTGTACATCTTTCTATTTAATATTATGGTGTTGGTAAAATATCTCTATATTTTCTTAGTTTAAACAAAATTATTCTTTATTTTTTGAATTTTTGTTAAATTCTTTTGTATCTTCCATATATTTTCTATATGTTTTTTTTTTTTTTTTTTGTTTTTATTTTATTCTAAGTGTACAAAATAGCAATGCTATATGTTTTTCTAAAGCTTCATTAACTGATGTACATACCTACATCATCGATGATAAATTTTGAGTGAAAAGAACTTCATACGATGGAATTATTAAAAAAAATATTACATAAATTATATTGTATACATTTTATATAAAAGTCAGAAATCATTTATTTGTGTTCTTAATAATTCATCGATTGATGTACCTAATATGGATTCATCAATATATTGTTGAATGATATACGAGGTGTGGTTATAAAATGATAATATTAAAGATTCTACATGTTCTAAATGGCTGGTAATTGCGTCCCATATCAATAAATTTACTATCGATTCTAATGAGATGAATGAGAACTTGAGCCTTGATTTTTGTATATAAAAATGTTTCTAAAACTTATCTTATAACAAAAGAACAAGCAACAGTGAATGTTCTTTTTACCATAAATGTTTGAAATGAATCCAGTCCGAGAATATGAAACTGAATCAAACTTTTTGAGCAAATAACATTTCCTCCAAGCATCAATTCTTGCCAAAAATCATTACAGTCTTATTACTTTATTCATTTGATATGCCAGTACGTACTACGTGTATGACTTTCTTTTGTTCTCTAAAATCAAACCAGACCTAATTAAACATGAAACATGATTTCAATCATTTCAAACAACCCACAAAAGAAGACTATATATACTGATGGAAAAAATAATAGCAAAACAAGAGAAACGCGGCAGAAAGCGAAGATCCTCTAGTAAATTCGATAAACTTTTAATTCGGCAGTCATTTCTTTATTCGGAATATCTAGGTAGGAGTTAAATGCTCCTGTCACTAGTCGAACTATACGGAATAGGCTGATAGAGACAGAATTGAAGGCATATATTGCAAGGAAAGTACCATTATTGAGTGAAACCGAATCAATTTCGCGAAAAGACTTTAAATGCGTAAAATTTGGGAAAACGTTTTGTAGTCAGATGAAAAAAAAAAGTGAATTTGTTTGGATTTGATGGAAAACCAAAAGTTAGACGCCCCAAAAAACTGTTAAGCATGGTGGTGGCAAAATGGGGACGTTTTTCCTCTTTGCGTGTTGGTCCAATATATTGGATCTATGGTTAAATGTGCGATATACTTAATATGTATTATTATGAACACAAAACAGTCCTTGCAACTTGCCTAAAATGGTTAAGGGACAACAATGTGTCCTTAATGGAATAACCCTCACAATCACCAGACCTTAATTCTATAAAAAAAAGAATTGATGGGTTTAAAATGAAAAACAAGGTCAATTTATGGGGAAAAAGTGCAGTCAGATTGGTACGCCATTGAATCATTAATATGTGCCAAACTGGTGGATTTCATGTGCCGTGCACAACAAAATACTAAAATAATAATCATTTTAAGAAAGACTTTAATGGAAAAAAATTGTGTTCTTTAGTTTTAAGCCTTTTGTTTCGAAGTTTATACTCTTCAAGTAGTGAATAGTATTATATGTTTGACGAGTTGATCTAGCCATGCCCGTCTGTCCGTCTGTATGTATGCAAACTAGCCTCTGAGTTTTTGAGCTAGAGATCTGAATTTTTTCGGAATCTGCCGAATCGAACCATTAGAAGGGGTAGCTCACATACAAACTACTACGCTACTCAAATTCATGTTCTTAATGGAAAAACTTTTTTGTTTTTTGTGCTAAAAATTTGCAAATTTCAAGATCCTAAGATTACTGGATAGCAAAACACCCATACAAAAAACGTTTTCTAGGGGATGCATGAAGAGTATTACATCTTCGGCATAGTCAAAGAAATACTCCTTTCTGGTTTCCCCATTTTTTTAATATTTTTGTTAAATATATTTGTTATGTCACAGAAGAAAATTTGAATCTTACAAACAAAACCAGGTGTTTCTATTATTTTTTACATCTGTATACTATATATTTCGAAAATTGAGAAATTCACATGTAAAGAAGAAGCTTTGTCACTATCATAACTTTATAGGCACACCTCGCATAATAACCATCAAAACTGAAGTACTTTTTGTAAAAGAATGAAGCATATCATTATTTATCATTGACCAAATGATCATTGATCGATAAACAATATTTATTATATATACTTACATATATTTATGTTTATGTACAATATACATTTGAATTGAATTGTTTTCTAAAGCCTAAAATTAGGCAACGATCGATATTTCGACAATTTGCACTTGCTTCAACAACAACACAATTTACATTATGAAATATTTTAACTTCGCAATACTTGGTAATGGGTTTTTGACTTCCACTCCTTAACTTGTGTTTCCGTTTTCTTGTAACTACTACAATACTTTCTATTCTTAGAAAAGCAACTAGAAATCTATTTTTTACCATATCTATTGGGTCTCTTTGGATTTTCTATATATGAGTACATAATATTTAATTTGTTTTTAAATTTATTTCTTTTCCTTTCTATGTCCAATTTAATTTTTTTTTTTTTTTTTTTGTTTTGTTGTTTTATAAGTTTTTGTTATTTCCTTTTATTTTCTAATAAATTTGTTAATTTTTTATCTCTCCCACCAACAATTCCCCAAATTGTTCTACTACCGGTTTTACCTGTTTTGGTTATGGTAAAAACATTAATAAAATAAATCAAAAATAAAAACAAATTTTTGCACGCCATTAAATTTGAAATAAAACAAATTAATAAATATAATATAATAATAATACAATAAAAATAAATTAAAAATCAAAATCCTTAACTATACGAAACGAAATTCCGGTTTGCATGCGGTTTTTGGACTGTTAAACTCCAATTAAAATAAATAAAATTTTATCAAAAACTATGGTCATATGGTTGTTACATACCGGTTCGATTGGTCAATCGGTAATAGATCCCGCTGACTTTAGTCGACACGATACATTTGATAGTGCAGAAATTATACGTCACTATGCACCGCATCATTTACGTCCGGCAACATTACGACCATCGACGAACAATAATCAATTACCGCCACTACATGAACTCGATACAGATGAATATTATTATTATCGACCGAATATTCATTATGACAAAGCAAATGGAGATAATCCCTGCACAGAGAATCAATTCAAATGTGCAAATAATGTTTGTATACCGCTGCATTTACGCTGTGATGGTTTCTATCATTGCAATGACATGAGTGATGAGTCTAATTGTGATCGATATAATGAGAGGCCACAGGTTCAGCAAGTAAAGCTGTCAACGCCTTTCATTCTAACAATGCCAACTAGAGGTACGACAGATGGACCGCCGCCTTTAAATATCGTGCATACAACACCAACACCAACACCAACACCAATACCAACACAAGCTTGGCCAACTTGGACTAGAAATACTACGACTATCAATGAAAGACCATATCAAAGATCAACTACAACCACTAGCACAACTAACAAACCTCTAACAACAGATCGAGCAACAACTCCAACACCACGGCTGAGTAGGTTCCTTTAATTTCTGTGTTATTGGCTGTTGTAAAAACAAGTTGACAGGTTTACACAAAAACAACACAAACACCCATCCACCCCATTGATATTGATTACTCACATTTAAAGACCGAGGCTTAGTTTTTTAGTGCATGCATTATCTGAACTCGATATGATATAAATGAGAGCAACTAGAAGCTTTATACTTACTAATAAAATCCTTTAGGTCTAGCAAGCATCTTAGGTCTTCTCTTAGTGTACGTACAACATACATACTTATGATAAATTATTATTTATCATCATTGCTATCAAATATAAGAACAAATCATATCATCATGTACATACATTTATTTTCATAAACAATCACATTCGCCATTTCTTCAAAACGTATAATCACTCGTCATCACTCGTCATCACTCGTCATCACTCGTCATCACTCGTCATCACTCGTCATCACTCGTCGTAACTATCATTTGTTGTTGGTATTGTACGCATCATGCTACTCGTTACTTTTGGTAATAGACACATCCACTTGTCTCGATAACATTGAATTCGCTTGCCGAAATAGCGATTGCATACCGATTGAAAGTGTTTGTGATGCTGTTGCCGATTGTACGAGTGGTGAAGATGAAGAGTATACACTATGCAATTGTAGCAGTGATAAGGTAAGTTGTCTTCTATAGACTAGCTATAAGTAACAACTTTTCATCAATCAATCAAACAATCAATCGAACAATCAATCATCATCTGAATTCAGTTTAAATGTGTACATGGCGGAGGCTGCATACCGAAAATTCAAGTTTGTGATGGCAAAATTCAATGCAGAGATGGCAGTGATGAGAGCATTTGTCGTAAGTAATCGATATATTAAATGTCAAAGGCCAGATTTTAATATTGTCATATAGGCGAAATAGAAAACTATCCCAAATAAACATTGAATTTCAAATATCAGCAAGTAATAAATTTTACAATTTAATTTCTGTTTGTTAAAGATCTCATCACTATGATAATTGAATTGAAATGATATTTTGACTTACATAGTTATAGTGATATGTACTCTCCCAACAAATTTCTATGATTATTGTAGAGAGATGAATCTCAAGGATCTCCATAATGAAATTTTAAGAATTATTATTATATCTTTTTTTTTATTATCACTAAAACAATTGTACTATATACACAGAACACAAAAAAAAAAACCAAAAAAATTTCTAGTCAAAATTACTAAAAATATTAATAATTATAAAATAGCAGAATATTTAGTTTAACAGTATTTTGTCATAAGTTTTAATGAAAAGGAAAAAGGGTTTATCACTATTCAATTTAAATTTTTAGTTTATTTTAATTCTTTTCTTTTTTTCTTGCGCTTTCTTTTTTCTACAAATATTTTCATGTTTTCTACAATTTTTTTTGATAAATTTCTACTACGATTTCAACTACAATCAAACTATCGCTAATTACTATCGCTCTCACTTCATTTCACTTTTATGCTGTTTAAATTTATTCGAATGTACGCAACTGTACAAATAAAAAATTATCATTCATCATCGTTCACCATTGGTAATATATCATCATCATCATCATCGTCACCGTCACCGTCACCGTCATCGTCATCGATATCGATATCTACCTTGTCGTCGTCGTCATCATCGTCATTGGGAACATTATAATCATTATTCATTATACTTATACCATGAGAAAAGATTTCCATGCAAAATTCAACAAAAGTCGACCAAGTATCGAATGCCTTAGTTATCAATATCAATGCGATGATGGCATCTGCATTACGGGCTATAAACGTTGCAATGGCATTGCCGATTGTGCTGATGGCTCTGATGAGCTTAATTGTCCTATTAACTATGATGATCCAAATTATGGTACTATTATTTTTCATAATTATTATTGTTATTATTTATTTTAAATATTGAATATTGAATTTGTTGTAATTTGTGCATGACTGTACTTTTTCTTATTATTCTTACAATACTTAAAAACTGTACAGTTTTTTTTTTTTTTTTTTTTTTTTGTTTTGTTTTTTCATTTCTTTTTTCATTATTTTATTTTCATTTTATCTACACACAATCAACAACATTTGATACATAATACAAACAAACAAACAACATCAACAACAAAATCATCATCGTTATCATAAACATCAACATTTTATGCATTTATGCAGATTTTGAGCCGCAATCTTTAAACGAATGCGATATCTATGAATTCGAATGTGATTTTATAAAATGTATTCCATTGGAGAAGAAATGCGACGGTTATCCGGATTGTAACGATGAAACGGATGAACTCGATTGTCCGCCATTTACAGGTACAATAGTTTTGTTTTGTCATTCACTCCTTCACACTTCAAAGAACAAATATAACACAAATCTTATAAGTTGATAAAAAAAAAAAAATCAAGTCGTTTTTTATATTATCGTATATGATTTCCGTATAAATTTGTAAACTTCCTACTCTTCATGTTGTGAATAGTATTATAAGTTTATCATGAAGTTTGTAATACACAGAAGGAATGGGGTCTACGCCATAGAATATTTATATTCTTCGCCAGCATGACGAGACGAGTTGATCTAAGCATGTACGTCTGTCCGTCTGTCCGACTGTCTGTCCATCTATCAGTCTGTCTGTATGTATGCAAACTAGTCGTTTAGTTTTTCTAGAGAGCACGAAGCTTTATTTTTACTATAAGCAGCACATTTGTTGAAATCAGCCGAATCCAACTACTAGCAGGGATAACTCCCATACAAGGCCCCTACTCAAATTCAAGTTCTTATTAGAAAAACATTTTTCTTTTTTGTGCAATCATCTTGAAATTTGGACAAATTAAGTTTCTAATCCATATTCATCAACCATGTAAATTGATTATTGGATCGCATAGCTCCCGTACAGAAAATGTTTTCTAGGGGATGCATGAAGAGTATTACATTTTCGGCCTAGTCAAAGATACCATTCATTCTGGTTTTTATTTAAAGTTTCAACAACAAAATGCTCGCAAACATTTTGCTATCATTTTTTGACAGTTTTATTTTATGATCTTCTCTCATTAATTATTCATAAAACCTGTTATCCTTCTCTGGAAGAAACTTTTTAAGGTGCGCTTTATGATAATATCAAAGGTTTAGGTAAAATATTTTTAGTTTTTAGATACAAGTTCGCAAATATTTTATGCTCCTTTATAGCAGCCTGACTTACTTATGTATTATGAAAAAAGACGACTTGACTTTTTTGTCAATCCAACAATATTTACTTATGATGTATACGTTTATCTATTTATCTGTCTATCTGTTTATCTTTTGTGTTGTGTACATATACAAATGTTATATAAATGTAATCACTGTATGCACAGAGAATTGTAATGATCATGAATTCGAATGTGATGATTATTGTATGCCCCGTGATCAACTGTGTAATGGCATTGTGAACTGCAACGATGGCAACGATGAACGTAACTGCAGCTTCTGTCGTGAGGGCGCATTTCTGTAAGGCACCAAAATTCAAAACCCACATATTTCATATAACATCTGAACATAAGAAAGATTAAGATTTTGAAAGATGCCAGAGATTCTCTATGCATAAAGTTAACCATTTCAATCAAAAAAAAAAACTTCATCAATCATCATTCATTCATTTATCAATCATTCATTCGAAATATGTACTTAATATCTTTTGATTTTATGCATTGTTGTTAGGCGCTTTCAAAATACTTTCTATTTTTTTCTAACTGAAATTCAATTTGCAATTAAATTTACATGAAATATTTTTTTGTTTTTCTTGTTTCACATACAACACAACATCATCATACTTACATAAACACACAACATATTCATATACTTATATGTGATTTACATATGATCAATCTATCTATCAACTTCAAATCATTAAACTTACATTACATAGTTGCAATAACGGTGATTGTATCTCACCGAAAATGCATTGTAATGACATCGAAGATTGCGCCGATGGCAGTGATGAACTGAAATGTGGTAAGAAGGATGCTAAATACAAAATATCATAATAATAATATCATACATCATACATCACACATCACATACATACACATAGAGACTAAATATACACAATATCAATCAATTATTCAATCATATAAACAATTATATAATTATTCCTTATTCTGTTCACTATCTTTTTGTACTATTCTTTTCTATTCTATTCAATTCTGATCTGATCTGTTTAGTTCTGTTCTATTCTATCTTATACTATTCTGTCTATTTTGACCTCAATGGTCAATCTGCTGCCATAATGTAATTAGTTTGACAATTTTTACTGACCAAACGATTTTTGATTTATTATTATTTTTCATATAATTTTGTTTATCAATTCCTCCAAAGTACCATGTCCTGACTTTCATATTGTATGCAACGGTACCTGTGTCTCTTGGAATTTACATTGCGATGGCAAAATCGATTGTAAAGATGGCAGCGATGAACACGATTGTCTTGGTAACAATAAAGTCTCGTCTCACTATCAATTTCCAACTTTCTCTATATTTAACCACTTTCCACCACATCTCTCTACATCTATTGTAATATAAAGTGGCTTTCACAACTGAGTAAAATGTTCGTCACCATCAGAAAATTCTAGTTAAATCTCAAATTAGAGTCGCAGATATACTATGTAAGACGTGGGGATGATTCTAATAACGAAAAATTGGTTCCCTACACAAAATATGGGGTCTCATTTGAATAAATATTGTCAACCGTGCATTCTTTCAAATCACAAAATAGATATAGTCTAGTCACATAGCCAACACCTCAATCTCATTAGAAATCTTTAATCTTTGGTCAGTAAGAAAAACCAGTTTTCCAAATTACAATAGAACCCAATACGAAAAATAAATTTTGAAGCAGAATGCAACTTGAATATTACAATATGTTAAATATCTTATTCCCAGTACCAAATTTCAGAAATTTCTTGCTTAAGGGTCTGAAGTAGGTATTCTAAAACAAAAATTTGTTGAAAAGTGACGAACATCTACTCATTCTTGTAAGCTACTGTATACATTTTTTTTTCTCATGGACTCTTTAGATTGTGGTCTTATTTTGAAATATGTTATAACTTCTTTGTCAAAAATTTCAAAATTACTCTATCTCTGTCACTTTTTCCCTGTCAAATATTTGAGAATATTTCATTAAACATTAATAGTTATAAGATTAATAATAATAATAATAATAATTTCACATTCCTTCTGCCACATTCAATGAAGAAGATTCTTTTGGCGACAACAATGTCTTACTTCATCAATGTACATCGAGTGAATTCCAATGTGATGATAATCTTGAGTGCATTTCAAAAAAATATCTTTGTAATAATATTAGGGACTGTTCTGATGAATCGGATGAGTCACCCAAACATTGTAGCAAAGAGGGTAATTTATACATTTTTTTTTTTTCGTTTGTTTTATTTTTGATATATATTTCTAAAATTTTAGTACTATTTCCATAAGATCCATCCTTAGTTCGTTAAAGAGTCTATATAGTATTGTAGATTTCTAGTATTGAATGCCCTTTAATTCTTTTCTGTTTCTCAGCCACTAAGAATTTCCAAATCATTCATTCATGAATTACACAGTTCAATAATACCACAAATACAAATAATGAAAAACCTTTGATTCCTGTAAAACTTTCTATATGTAGATGTCTATTAATGAGTGCCCATTCTTTAGTCCTATATAATTTAGTGTATCCACATTATTTAGAACATCTATAACATTCATTTATTCATTTATAACACAAACAAAACATTTTACATACACCATATATACTTACTAACCCTTTGAATCTCTAGCATTTTGTATAGATCTCCTTTATTAAGTGCCCTCTGATTTCTTTGGGATCTGAACTGCTAAGAACTTTCATAAATCATTTGATCAAAAAATTCATTTATACCATATTTGATTAATACTTTGGTTCTCTAAGAGTTTATATAGGATCAATAGATCTTTAATAATAATAATTTTCTAATAGTTTTTCAGTCACTTAACAATTACATATCATTCATTTGTAAATCATTTAATTTATACAAAAGAAACTAAATATTTCACATATGATAGAAATGACTGACAACCCCACTTCTATGGTATATCTTTATCCTATTTTTCAAATTACTTATATATGTATTTATGCTTATTTATATGTATATATGGCATTCTTTATGGATCTTATAAGTAAATGAACTTTATGTGTTGGGTGAAAAGCTTAATAATTTAAGATATAAAAACCTCTCAGATATTGGTAAAGCAGGTTTGTATGTCTCCTGAAAAAAGTAGGCAATAATAGTAATATTTAAATTAATAATTTTATAATATATTATATATACATGTACAATATATTTTGTTTTTGTTTTTTTTTTTTTTGATTTTGTGTTTTACTATATTATTTAAGATCATAAAAATTCTCTCTCTCATTATGTTTATGGTTTTTTCTCTCTCTTCTCTCCCTTTTTTGTGATTTTTATATATATATATATATATATATATATAAATATATAAATAAATAAATAAAATATAATATAAAATAAAATACATATATAAATATATACACGCTGTCTCGCTCGTTTAATCGCTCGATTACTCACTATATCGCTCAAATGTTATTATACTATTTATTTAAAAAAAAAAAAAATAATAATAATATTCATCATACATGCAACATTATCTGCTTGGCACGTGTTCGACTCACATTTTTTGTGTTTTTCGATTCTTACGTTATGACTGCACGAAAATGGGAATATCGGGATAAAAACAAATACATCACACATACATAAACACATACTACATACACATCAAACAGTTGCTACACGTCAAACCGCTGATGATTGTGCATCGGATCAGTTCTTTTGTGATGACGCCTGTCATGATCGTACAATTCGTTGCAATAACCGCAACGATTGTGCCGATCGCAGCGATGAACGTGATTGTCCCTCAGCATATCAACCAAATTATCCTACATACACTACACATCGACCACCGCCAGCATATCGTCCCTTCCATTTGCCATGTCCACAGCATAGCTGCCCGAATGGCAGATGTTATACGGAAGCTCAACGTTGCGATGGTCATCCCCATTGCGATGATGGTTCCGATGAGGCCCACTGTAAGTTCTGGATAATCATGAATCGCTTGCATGCACGTATGTATATAATAATAAACAAGAATTAAGGAAGATTTATTATCAATATCCAAGGTTAACGTGTGGTAATGACAAGATATCAATTTCATTATCACTAATATAATTAAGTTAATTATTTTATGTACAACTGATCATTTTATTCATATTTACGTACATACATATATAAAACAGTTTCATCAAGAGGACATGCATTTTATGTGTTTTTAAATATCGGTAAAACCAAGATCTCATTTAATCTGATCAAATCTATTAGACCACCTTTATACCAAGTTTAGTAAGATCATCGCATCTCTTACCTTGCAAAGAATTTTAGAATTTCAGTTTGAAATATCTTCCTTTGTTCCTAAAATTTTTTTATTATGATCTCAAATTGATACATTTTTAATCTGAATCTAATCTATACTCTGCATTGTGTATATGAAAATTCTATAATTCAAATAAATTTAATATGATCACTTGAATTTTAACTTTTGATATTATTTTAAACTCTAAATTTTAATTACAATGTTATCAAATTTATAGGTAACTCGTAACTCTTAAATTGTATGTCTCAAAGATTGACCAACAGAAAAAGGAATTTTATAATACTAAGGTCCTTAAATAAATATAAGGGCTTTTTTTTTTATCCTCCAGAAAGAATGAGCAATTTCTGTACAACACACATATATACTCCAGGGTGTTCATTCTTGAATTTACCAAGCGGAGTTATAGGTGTCAAAGATGCAAGTGCAACTCACACTACAAATGAACTATGTACTCGAAGAATTCTTAATCGATAACACCAGTCACTTTCATGAATCTTACCAATAACTTCGAAAATTATCTAGTTAATCTAAATTGAACGACTTTTCATTTTAAAAACAAAAAGCTTTTTTTTTTACAAAAATCACTGAAAAACTTGTATTGGTTGCAGATTGCAAGAGTCACAATTCCTTACCGAGTCCGCAGCAGTTTTCAAGATTTTTAAAATCAAAGTGATTCTTCTGGAAAGTTGATGTCTTCTTCATTAGCCCTCACATAGTGAAGTTTTGATGCATTTAAAATTCACCAAATGCACATAACGGACACTGAAAAGCTGCTGTATACAGCAAGTTGACCACAGGATAGGATAGGATAAGATAGGATAGGATGGAAAAGCGAGTCTTGGAGAAGAGGCCCTCTGCCTCACAGTATAATCTGTTAATAAAGATTTGATCTTGGTTTTATACATATAATTTACAATGAAGACATTTTCTAGAGTTTGAGGAAAATTGTCCGTTTTGCATGTTATGTTTTATACAAATAAGAAAATGGGAAACTAAATTCATTTTCCTTATAAGTATACACATCAGAAAATAACACTGCTTATAATGCACTACGATATATATACCATATACCTCCATACAACTTTATACAAATTAAATTACAATATTTTTGCTTAAGTATTTTATTTAATTTTAATTTTATTTTATTGTTTTTTGTTTTCAATATTAACGTATGTATATCAGCACATGATTTACTTTATCTATCTATCTATTTACTTATCTATCACTGTCTATACATACATATATTGTATCCATATACATATAGATACAGATATATATATATATATATATATATACATATATAAATTATATTTAAATCTACTATGTCTTACACTGAAGGTACTATATGCAAGGATAACGAGTTTTTCTGTTATGATCGTCAGTTTTGCATAAATGCGACACAGCACTGTGATGGCTACTACGACTGCAAAGATTTTTCCGATGAACAAAACTGTATTGGTTAATACAAATTTAAGATACAATATCGTTTAATACCAATTGACTTCCTACCTTTCTTCTTTCCTTACATATATAGTAATTAGTACCTAGATAGATTCATTTATTAGATTTACTTAGTAAATTTCTTCCAAATTTAAATTTATTATACTATTTATTTTATTTATTTTTGAATGCTCACATTTTTATTTAATTATGTACTATATGTTTATAATGTTATAAAATATGTTAAATATTTTTATATGTATATAAGTCAAAGCATGTTAATCCTTTAAGTAATAGAAAAATACTACAATATTTACTTAGGTCCCAAATGATTTTTTGATCCTTGTAAGAGCTTAATTCCCTGAGTTTTGATAGATGTATGCACTAATTTATTATTTCTTTATTACTCTTATGATTATTTTTGATTGAATACTTGTATTTTTAGTTTATTTTTATTTATTTCATTTTTTTTTTCTTTCTGTTCAGGTTCAAGACGTGCAATGTTTTCCTTAGCATAACCTTGCGCGTTTATTTACACTTCATTCTATAATCAAATGTATGATATCTGAGTAATCTAAAATTTGTATTTTCTTTTCCCTTAAAATGCTCAATTAGGTTGCGCTAGTGATCAATTCCGTTGTGCAAATGGTGATTGCGTACCACTGCATGCGCTCTGTGATGGTTACCCACAATGTCGTGATAGTTCCGATGAAGCTGACTGCTTAGATACCCATGAGTGTGCACCACATGAGTTCCGTTGTGATAATGGTCGTTGCATTAATGGATTGGCACGTTGCAATGGTTATACAGATTGTGCTGATAGTTCTGATGAGCGTAATTGCCGTAAGTGTAATCAAATATTATAACTATTGTATGGAGCATAAATTATATGCCTGAAGACGTCATCACTCACTTATATCTTAAACTCATATTCATAATTAAAAATAAAAATAAATATTTAAAGCAAAACATATTAAAGGCTATATAGCTGCAACAACATCATCATCACCACCATCATCACCATCATCGATATCAAGAAAATCCCCGACAACAACGACTACCAAAGCAACTACAACAAGTAGTACGACAACAAAATTGCCATCAATTATGACGACAAAGACGACAGTTCTTGCATCCACGACAACAACGACAACAACAACAACGCCAAAGCCCAAACTAGCACTACCACCGGCATTATCAGCAGCATTACCACCGATCCGTATATCATCAGTGTCAGCATCAACAGTTCGTAGCATTATGACAACACCATCGACATCTTCAATTCTTCAAAGTCGTTCAATTACCATGATTTGTGGACCGCATTCATTTCGCTGTGATAATGGTCCATGCCTACCAAATTTATTACGTTGTAATGGCTTCGTTGATTGTCCCTACGATGTAAGCGATGAATTGGACTGTGGTCCCATTACAAATGAGATTGATAGTAAGTGATTGATAACTGAGGTGGCAATGGATACAAAAACAAAACAATAAAAGCCTTTATCACACATGGTCGCAAAAAAAAAAAAAAAAAAGCGCACATGGGCCAAAAGTTCCAGTTCCAGCACTATAAAGTTCCAGTACCAGAACTAACATACTACTACTTATAATCTAATACTATATTTCGACCTTTAATACCATTAAACATCATCAATTTACTCATACTTACCATACTTAAATACAACTTACTTACCATACTTATTTATGTAGAATACTCCCTTTTTTATATAGAATGGTTTTATTGTAAATATGAAAATATCAATTAATATATATTTATAATATTCCTTACAGGTAACGAACCACCAAGAAATGATTCACCACAATTGAATCTCAAAACCTATCCGGACAGTCAAATTATCAAAGAGAGTAAGTAGATATTTATGTGTAATAATTTTCATTGTTTTTAATAAAACTTTCTAAACTTAAAGAGCTCACGGTGTAACGGTTATACTTTTATATACTTACTTACTAGTACTATATTATTATTAATTAATTATAATTAATGCTTAATTTTGAACTTTTATTTTTCCCCAACCAAAACAAAATAAAAAAAAAACAAATGCTTTACAATAACCACAAAAATAAAAAAAACAATATATAAAAAAAATATATAAAAATGTCTGGCTGCAGGATATATTAGGGAGGGTAAGTCTTACAGACTGAGTACTACAATGAATTGCAAGCACCACACACATAACCTAAACAAAGATCCAATGCACCGAATGTAAATATTGAAGTTAAATGCATATTATATACTATTAAGACGGATTGGCGAATTGGCAAATTGGCTTCGTTATGTATTGTATTGTATATATAGAGATACTTCAACCGAAATTTTATAAAAGCGTGCTAAGTAGTAGCCAACTACCTTGAATTTCACAAAACAAAACAAAAAAAAAAACACCCCCTAGCACTAAGCTTCTGTACAGACACCTATTATAGTACTACTTATCATAGGCCTCATAATTGGCCTTAACTAACCAAAACTTTTCATATAATTTATTATATTCTTGAGCCTAATTCTAATGTTTTTTGTGTACAGGTCGAGAAGTTATTTTCCGTTGTCGTGATGAGGGTCCACATCGTGCTAAGGTTAAGTGGTCTAGACCGGGCGGTCGTCCTTTGCCTGTTGGCTTCAAAGATTTAAATGGTCGCTTGGAAATACCAAACATACGCGTGAGTACTAAACTCTTAAACTTTATTATCTATGTATATAAATATATTCTCGGGATTAATTACTTATACACAGGTCGAAGATACCGGTACCTATGTCTGTGAAGCTGTTGGTTATCCACGCCATGTCCAGGGGCAACAAACTACAGTACATTTGACTGTTGAACGCTGTAAGTATAAAATTATATTAATCTTTATACTCATCATCCAAACATAAACGCAATTCTCATGCATGCAGCATGGGGTGAGGATAAATATGCAAATGTCGGCACCAAGTCAAATCGCATCAAATATGGCACGGTGCCGCACATTGATTTGGAATTCTTTGGCCTAGGTAAACCTATAGTAGGGTCTTGTTCTTTTATATTTTCTACTCATTCCGTTTATATACTTACATTAACTTTAAAATTTATTTTGATCCTCTTACTGCGGCTTACTTGAACTTTAAATCTTATTCATGGTAAATACCAATAATTAAGGGTTTTTTGTTTAAGTGTTTTGATCCGCGATCCGAAGATGTGATGAAATAACAAATACTAATTCGATCTTGTTATATTTCAAAATAGACAATCGCAACTTGGATCTTCCACCAACAGCTTGTCATCCGACTCAAGCTACTTGTATGAATGGTGACTGTATTGACAAGTCGCAGATTTGCGATGGTATTCCTCACTGCTCAGATGGATCTGATGAGCATAGTTGCAGCCATGGTCGAAATTGTCAGCCTAATCAGTTCCTGTGTCGTAACTCAAGATGTGTAGATCGTGTTTGGCGTTGTGATGGTGAGGATGATTGTCTTGACAACTCTGACGAAGAAAGCTGTGATCCAGAGCCCAGTGGTGCACCATGCCGCTATGATGAATTCCAGTGCGCTAGCAAACATTGCATACCTAAATCATTCCAGTGTGACGGTGTTACCGATTGTATTGATCATAGTGATGAAATTGGTTGTAGTAAGTATTTGAATTTACCATAAAGTTAAAATTTTTTTATGGATCCTTTATTAATCATCCCTCATTGTCTTTGGTTTTTAGGATCACCCGAACCGATTCGCCCGCCGCCACCAAGTAAAGTGCTTAATGAAGGCGAATATCTCAATTTGACCTGTGTGGCTACTGGTGTTCCTGTACCTGTAATAATCTGGCGTCTAAATTGGGGTCATGTACCTGAGAAGTGTGTTTCAAAGAGTCACGAAGGCACTGGCACACTTGTCTGTCCTGATATGCAATACCAGGACAGTGGTGCCTACTCCTGCGAAATCATCAACACCCGTGGCAGCAATTTCGTTTCACCTGATACTATTGTTTCTGTCAACCGGCAATCTCGTGGTGATGTCTGCCCAGCAGGCTTCTTTAACATGTTAGCTCGCCACGAAGAAGAGTGTATTAATTGCTTCTGCTTCGGAATCTCGACTTCATGCAAGAGTGCCAATCTATTTACTTATGCCATACAGCCACCAATTACCTCACATCGTGTTGTTGAAGTTGAGCTAAGTCCATACAGTAATATTGAAATTAATGAGGCACCTGCTCCAAGCATTATGTCACTACATCATGGTGTCCAGTTCCGCGCCTCTGATGTTCCCTATAGTCCTAGTAGTACTTCTTATTTGGCGTTGCCTGGTGATTACATGGGCAAGCAGCTAAAGTCTTATGGTGGTACTTTGAAATATGACGTTACCTACCAAGGTAGTGGTAGTCCATTCACTGCCGCAGATGTCATTATAACCGGTAATGGCTTCACGCTTACACATATCGCCCGTACCCAGCCCAATACCAAAAACAGAGTTGGTGTTCAATTTGCTCCAGGTAACTGGAAGAAACCTGATGGTCGAATTGCAACGCGCGAAGAGATAATGATGATACTTGCCAATGTTGATAATATTTTGATACGTCTGAGCTACCTTAAATATGCGGAACGAGAGGTGGAGTTGA
Organism: Amiota albilabris; assembly: GCA_037040105.1. Classification (NCBI taxonomy): domain Eukaryota; kingdom Metazoa; phylum Arthropoda; class Insecta; order Diptera; family Drosophilidae; genus Amiota; species Amiota albilabris. The sequence continues at coordinate 14,762 of JBANCV010000192.1, read as the reverse complement.
CAAATATTGTCATGGATTCTGCCGCCGTCTCTGATCAAGGCTTGGGATCAGCTTCTCTGGTTGAGAAGTGCTCTTGTCCACCAGGTTATGTTGGTGATTCTTGTGAGACTTGTGCACCTGGTTTTGTTCGTCAACCCGGTGGTCCTTGGTTGGGCCGCTGCGTTGCTTATCAGCCCGAACCCTGTCCAGTTGGTACCTATGGTGAACCACGTCGTGGAATTCCTTGTCGCGAGTGTCCATGCCCTCAGACTGGTGCACAAAACTTTGCACGGGGCTGTCAATTGAGTCCCGATGGAGATGTCATATGCAACTGTATCGAGGGTTACACCGGTCGTCGCTGTGAATATTGCGCACCTGGATATCAAGGTAACCCACTAAGTCCAGGTGGCAGCTGCCATCGTACACCCGATTTGTCATGTAATGCTGAAGGTACCTTCTCCGCACACCCTAACGGAACATGTGAATGCAAATCACTCGTTGAGGGACCCCATTGCGATTCTTGCACACCACGGTCCTTCTTCTTGAACTCTTTCACCTATACCGGTTGCATTGAGTGCTTCTGTAGTGGTCTAACCGAGGCAGCCGACTGTGACAGCAGTACTTGGTACCGTGACCAAATTTCATCTAACTTCGGCTACTCACGTGCCCCACATGGTTTTGATCTAGTGCGTGATTATGACAAGGTAAAACCAACTAGTGTCTCCTTTGTTACTTCAGCAAATGTGTTGCAGTTCAGTCACGAACCAAATCCCGATACACTCTACTGGAGCCTGCCACCACAATTCTTAGGTAACAAACTTTCTTCGTATGGTGGCAAACTTAACTATACACTTAGCTATAATCCACTGCCCGGTGGTTTAATGTCACGCAACACCGCACCCGATGTTGTCATCAAGAGTGTAAGTATCCAACCTACGTTGATTATTTCTTAGATTTCATACTCTTGTGTTTCTTCACACTTTTACAGGCCGAAGACGTGATCTTAATTCACTACCGTAAATCAGCTGTAAGCCCTAATACTGCCAATTCTTATGCTGTTCCAATCATTGAAAGCGCATGGCAACGCTCTGATGGTCAAGTTGTGAACCGAGAACATCTCTTGATGTCACTTTCGCAGGTTGCAGCAATCTACATTAAGGCAACTTATACGACAAGCACCAAAGACGGATCATTAGTACATGTTTCTCTTGACATTGCCACACCAACTAATATCGGCACTGAACGGGCTTGGGAAGTCGAACAATGTCGCTGCCCTGTTGGTTACATTGGTCTTTCTTGTGAAAGTTGTGCCCCTGGTCATAAGCGCAATCCGGAAGAAGGACTCTACTTAGGTCTGTGCGAACCATGTGAATGTAACGGTCACTCGACCCAATGCGATCCTGAAACCGGCGCTTGTATGGTAAATAAAAGCTCTCCTCTACTCTTTTAATAGTATAAATCTCATGGCAATATCAAATTCAAAAATTTATTTAGAATTGCGCTGACAATACTGAAGGCGAAAATTGTGATCGTTGCGCACCTGGCTATATTGGCAATCCCACTTCTGGCACACCATACGACTGTCAACCTGATGTAAGCGAACAGCCCCGACCACGTCCACCACTGCAGCCAAATAATCAGACTAGTTGTCCTTATTGTAACGTTGCTGGTACTGCCTCCTGTGACGGTCGTTACTGCAACTGCAAACCCAATGTCATTGGTACCTATTGTGACCAGTGTCGTCCTGGTACATACGGCCTCTCTCAAAACAACAGATATGGCTGCCAGGAGTGCTATTGCTCCGGCCAATCCAGCCAGTGCCGTTCTGCAACACTCTATCGTCAACAAATCCCAGTTGATTTCTTTAGCAATGCACCACTTCTTACTGATGAAGAAGGCGAAATTGTTTCACGCGAGAATTTGGACTTTGATATGCCACGGAATATGTTTACCTATTCCTACACCTCATACACTCCCAAATATTGGAGTCTACGCGGCTCTGTACTCGGCAATCAACTTCATGCCTATGGAGGTCAATTGCTCTACACACTGAACGTTGAATCCTATGGTAACCATCAACCTGGTCACGATGTTATTCTAATTGGTAATGGCCTTAAATTGATATGGTCTCGGCCAAGCCATGACGAAGGCAACGATGATTATACAGTACGTCTACATGAAGATGAAAGTTGGCAACGTTTAGACCGCGGACGCGCTGTAGCAGCAACGCGAAATGACTTCATGAGTGTTCTCTCGAACTTGGAACACATTCTTATCCGTGCAACTCCCAAAATACCGACACAACGTACCTCTATACTTGATGTCATTTTAACATCCGCAGTTGACCATCCAACGTCCGGAGCAGAGCCCGCAAATGAGGTCGAGATTTGCAACTGTCCAGCAGGATACTCAGGCAACTCTTGTGAATCATGTTCAACTCTACACTATCGTGATCAAAGTGGTAATTGCCAGAAATGTTCATGCCAAGAAGACACATCCGCAGGTTGCCATTTAACAGAAAACGGTTATGTTGAGTGCCACTGCAAGCCAGGACACTCTGGCGATCGTTGTCAAAATATCGGTAAGTTGATTTTAAAATGACCTAACTTTTTAACTTATCGATTGATTTAGTGTATATTTTCTTTATGAATTCTACTTGGTCCAAGATACAGCAATCACATAAAAGATCTACCTAAACCTATCCAAAACCCATTTAAATTGATTAATAGTTCAGAGTATATTTTTCTCGTATTTCACATTTTCTATTCTCTCCTCTTTAATTTACTTTAGCTTATTAAAGCAAAATACTCTTTGTATTACCCTTCTCTCTGCTGATCGAGCTAACAAGTATGGTCATTTCAAATGTATTTAAAACTCTATTTAAAATTATTGAAATTAGTACTGACTAACATTAAAAAAAATATTAAATATTATACCTAATCAAATCTTAAATTACGAAACATACATATATTCATATATTTGTTAATGACCCAACTTGTCCAGCCAGTCCACGAGCAAATCTATCCAACCAACCACTCTAAACCTTCCATTACCCCTACCTACCATTATCAAAATGACAAAATATATCTAATTTTTATATATAAAATTGATAACTTTTACATAATATTTTTTTTTTTTTGTTTATTTCTCATTTTTTTTTTTCTCTACCCAATTTTAACCCCCGAAAATAATATAATATATTGAAACTCAAACCAAACAAATCAAAATATTGAAATATGAAAACTAAAACAAAAAAATGTCTGATCCGAAAACCGTTTGATAACCAAGATCGCTCTCCCATTATAAAAGAACCAGAACCGTCCACAATATGCGATATAAGACGGGGCTTCTGTTGTAGCGGCTTTCGTTTCGATATTGAACCCAACGTAACAATATCGGACACAGACACACTACAGATTTATAAGGGCAACAAAATAATAGGAAACATTACGAAGCTACGTTATGGCTGCCATTTGCGAGGTTCGACTCATACATGCAAATACACACATACACACACACACACACACACACACACACAAACTATCTCACACCCACCCACACACACACACATACATACACACACACAGAAACACTGAAAAAAACAAATTATATATACAAAACAAAAAACAAAAATAAAAAACCTAAGATAGAAACAATTTTCTCTAATCTTTTTTAATAATGTGTATCTCACAAATAAATCTACTATTTTTTAACCATTTTCGATAAAAAAAAAAAAAAAAAAACACAAGTTACTTAATAAAAATTCAGAAATTTTCTTACAATAAATCACTTTACTATACTACTATATCATACATTATGTGATCTACAATAATACATGATTTAAAATATTATAATTTCTATCAAATATTTACTTGTATTACTTGTTTACAAGAAAATGGGTTAGAATTTTTATACATAGACATATACGTAGTTAACTCTTGTAGACAACAATCTCACAAACTTAGTACTACAATACTACTACAATACAATATACTCGTACATGTGTATGTAGCTATAAGCCTGGCTTTATTAGTAAAAATTTCTTAATCCTGAGTACCTTCATATACTTTACTATATCTGTCTGTATGTCTTCACAAAAAACCAAAAACAAAAAACTAAATCAATCAATTTCACATACTAGTACGTTACTATCCGTATATGTTATAATATGTACATGGTATATACTATAACAAACAAATAGTAATTTATATGTTTTCAATTCGTCGCTATATTAGATAGTTTTTAATAATACCAACCATATATCTGTTATCTGTTATTCTACAAAACTATATGTCATCCTCTAAAATTCTTTAGTTCTAGTAAAGAAACCTAATATCTTACCTTATCTTATGTTTCCTTTCCTTTCCTTTCATTGATTGATTCTCAGTCTCTCAGTCAATCTATTTAGAATAGTGGTTCTTAATTTGTTGTCCTACAAAAGAATGTTGATCTTTTTTTGAAATCCCCAATTTTGTTTAAAGACAACAATTTTATTAAAAAAATTGGTCTTATTGATCAAAATGAATTGCGTCAATAATTGACGAATACCGTAAACTCCCTTGGCAGCGTTACATATTGTATTCGAAAAGGAATCAGTGGACCACACAAGCTTAAGAACCACAACCACTAATCTATCCATCCTATCTATATATTGTATTACTTATAATAGAAAATTAAAAAAATCCAAACTTTATGTTTCTTTCTTCTGAATATTCTTAAATAAGAATGGCTAACTTTCAATACCCTAACTATCAAAGTTTATTAAACTATTCATTTTGGAAAATCCCCATTATACAATACCATTGTGTAACTAGAAAAAAAATCTATTAATACATAGTTTTTTTTTTTTTTTTTATTATTGGTTTTAAAATCTACTAATTTTATCTCATATTATAAAAATTATTTCTCTTAATCTCTATATAGTTATTGATTTGGAACTATTAGTACAAAAAGCTTTTGTGGCATGTGCAATAGAAAAAAAAAAACAAAATCTAAAACTTACATTTCGGAACTTTAGCTTATGTTAATTTCAAAAGGGTTCTATCAGTTTGACTTTTCAAGTAGTAACTACATATATACAATACAGTTGATTGTGTGTTTTTCTTATAAATTTTTGTTATGAACAAGATATTTTTTTATCAAGAAAATAAATCAACTTTGGTTTAACCAAAGATTTTATACCCACTTCACTTTGGTCCCCTCCAACCAAGAATCAATAAAAAAAAATACATTAAATATTTCAAAGATCCAATTATTCTGTTATTTTTTATCTTTCAACTTACTGTAAGTTATAAATCCAATTTCTAAGTTCAAAATCGAAATTTATTTTACTGATTTCACAGTTGTGTGGTAAACACATTATTTTGTCAAACGATTAACAAGAACCTAAAAATATTATAGATTGAAAGATACTATCCTATGTAGTAGCATGATGATTTATCATAATGTGGGACTACTGTAACATAGCATATTATGTATTCCACATACGAGGGTGGAACAATAAGTACCCAAAATATAAAATTTGTTAAACTCTTTGATTCTGTCACGAAGATATCAGCTAATTTTTTTTTTCCCCAGCCACGTTTTCATATTGGGGAAACCAGAAAATAGTCCCCATTCGCCAAATTCGGCGAGTACGATGGGCTCTGCAACAATTAGTAATGCAGTTTATGTGTCCTCTTTAATATTGTAATACATTCGACCAATAATTTACTATAGTACAATACTTCCCTGTGTTTATTCTTCCTTGCTAAAAGAAGTCCATGAGGACTATTCCCTTGGAACGTCCGAAATATATTGTTGTCGCTTAGTCTCTGGCGTATAATAATAGAACCAGATTTCATAAACGGTGAGAACTCTATGCAAAAACGAATTTTGATTAAAAAGGTCCAAATACCACTTCTAGTTTGACAGCCATATCCGCTTGTTGTCCACCGCAACAACTCATGGCACACATCGGGCGGAAACCTGTTTTCTGCTTTTCATGTAAATTATTATTTTTCGTTACGCACGACATGCCGCACCTAATTCGCGTTCTTCGCTCGGCAATCGGCTACAATAATGACGTGGACCTTTTCAACGATTTCCTCGGTAATCAGTCATTGTTTAAACATTATTTTACGGTTGTCATAGATGGTGAACGGTCCCCATAAACAGTAACCAACATCGATAGTACTCTTTTCCATCTTATCGGGAAACACTAAATACGTGTAATACAACTGGCTGCCGAATAAAAACTAGCCACCTGTCTTCAGAGACGGGTACTTATTGATTGACCAACCCTCGTATATACTTGAAGAATATTTTTTCTACAAAACTATTCAATCAATTATATTTTAGCAATTGTCATAATCTGCGAAGGATTATAGACAATATTTGGGTTTGCATCTCATTTTTATGTTCTAATTAAAATGTCATATTTTCTAACTTGGTAAACAACATAGAAGTATGAGAGAAACGCTTTTAAAGCGTAATGTCCCACATCTGAAATTATTTCACCTTTATCCCGCTCTCTGTTACTTTTTATGTACGGTTGCTTTAACCTTTTAGCAGAAAACTCGGAATTTGTTTTCAACTTAGTAAAAAGTATCTAATCCAAAATACTTCTACGATTATTTTTATTTATTTCCTTTTATTTTTTTTTTTTAACAGTCCAATTCCAAAACAAACAATCGAATTTCCTCTTAGACTACTTACATACTACTACCCAAAATTTAGAATATTTTTCTGTTATTTGTTTTACCAAAAATTTAAATCTGTGTAACTAACATTTTGATAATATTGTGATTTTGGCTAAATTGCTCATCCATAATAATTTTATTAATTACGATATTTATTACAAACATAAAACATATTCGATGTCAATATAGAAGAGTACACTCCAGAACCAACGACTACAGCACGCCCCGATTATGATTTCCGTACGCAAATCACAGTATCAATTGCACCACCTGACATTACGATTATACCAGTAGGTGGATCATTGACTCTTAGCTGTTCTGGCCGTTTTACTTGGAATAATGTAAGTTTCAATGTTCATATAGTTGGGTTCAGTTTTGACTAATCCCATTGTCACTTTAATTTTATAGCATCCAGTTGTTGTATCCTGGTACAAACTAAATGGACGTTTGCCCTATGAATCTGAAACTAGTGGCGGTGTCTTGCGTTTGTATAATTTACAAATTGCTGACTCTGGTGTCTATATATGCCAAGCTGTCTCCAATGATACAACTAATATCTTCGAGGATAAGGTTTCGATAACAATTTCAGGTAAGAGTCTCAAACTACAAAAAATTTAGGTACATATATGGGCTAATGAAAATTACTAATCAATTAATATTTTTTAATGCTGTCAAAAGCATATGCTGCTGAGATGTTAGCACACTATGGTACATGTCTATTGCCTTTTTTTGTTTTTTTAAATAAAATTTCCATTTTTGGAATTTCTGTTTGTACTCACACATAATTACTATTCTTCTTTATATAGAGAGCACTCAACGTTCTCCGGCTTCCATCATTAATTTACCACAATATGTGACACTCGAAGAATATCAATCTAATGAAATCGATTGTGAAGTTGAAGGCAATCCAACACCAACTGTAACGTGGGCACGCGTCGATGGTCAGATGTCACATGAGGCACGCACCGATGGTACACGTCTCATTTTCGATACTGTACGCAAATCCGATGAGGGCAGCTATCGTTGTCAAGCCTACAATGGTATTGGAACCGATGAGAAGTATACACAAATTTATGTACGCTCCTCAACGCCACAACCACCACAGCCACCACGTGATCTTGTTTATATCGAACCACCATCCTTTAATGGTGACGCTGGTGACACCGTGCAATTGACTTGTCAAACAACAACAAGCATTACATTAATCTATGAATGGTCAAAGGATGGTTACCCACTCTATCGTGTACGCAATGTCCTGGTAAATGGTAATACATTGGAGATACGAGATTCAACGGCACGTGATTCCGGTATATACACATGTCTGGGTATTGATCATCGTGGTCGTCGTAATTACACTGCTGATGCTCAAGTTTACATTGAAGAGAACCGACCATATCCCGAACCACCACACACGGGCACGTAAGTATCACTACATGAATATTTGTCTTACCATACGTTACTCTATAATTCACGAGATTGACGCATAAGAAGTAACTATATAAACATTATACATGTGTATGACAACTTTAATTGTGATGATCTGAGCATTAAGTTGCAAGTTGATTCGATACGGTTTAGCTTTAATATGATTAATAATTAATTAGTAAGAATTTCTTACAAAGCAATGGCTTGGCAAGTCGGAGTCCTTTTGTGGTCCGAATTCGGCAGTTGCCAAAAACAATTGGGAAGAACATGAAATGGAATTGTATAACATAACAGAAACCATTGTCTTCACTATATTTGCTGAGAATTCGTATTTGAGAAAATTTTGCCTGAATGTGGGTGTGTTGTTTTCCAATCTACTATATTCTCCAGATCTGGCTCTCAGCTACTAATAGATTTCAAAAACAATATCCAGGGAAAAAGATTTAGCTCTATTAAATCCAAAAATAAGTCTACAAGAAAGCCTTTAATATGTAAGGGAAACATTTGAATGAATCTATCTATACTCTGAGGAAGCTTGAGTGATATATAGAGTACAACGTATCTAATTAGGTTTGGGGCTTATTGAGTTGTCTTTGTTATTTATCTGAAGACCTTTATTATCTAACTAATCCAATCTTTTATTCCTGTATAGTGCTGCTCCTATTATAACTCGCCTACCTGAACAGAATCGCATTCAGCAAGGTGAAGATTTTACTATAACTTGCGAAGCTACCGGTACACCATATCCAACGATCAAATGGACTAAAGTACATGAATCCTTAGCAATTAATGTCCATCAAACGGGCAATGTATTGCGCATTATTAATGCTAAGCCAGAAAATCGTGGTGTATATCTTTGTATAGCAGAGAACGCACATGGCACGGATCAATCTAGTGCCATTATAGAAGTTGAACGTAAGTGATAAATTGGTTTTCTATTACTACTTATAATTGGCATTATTAATCACATATCACAATCTAGTAATTGGTATTAAATACAAAAAAATTGATCAAAATTGATTAATATAGAGAATGCATTCCATGATTCAATGATTCCTTTTCTCTTTTTCCCTCAAATTTCTCTCTCTTCCTCTCTCTCTTTCTCTATTATGCTCTCTTTTGCTCTCGTTTTGTCTTGGAACTTTCCAATTTTTGTGAATTTTTGGTCTCATTGGTTCTCATTTTTTTTTTTTTTGAAATTTAAAATATTCTAATATTTATTAAAAAACAAAAAATAATAATATAAAGTACACAAAAATGGAGTCGGTAATAAGAACGCACCCAACCGCTTTCTGCTCATACTAATCTGTACTACAACAATAATTTACTTGCTTGCAGCCCGTGAGAAACCCACAATTGATATAGTACAACCACGAACGACGCAGCTCGGCGCCCAGGGTGTCCTTTATTGCGCCGCAAATGGCATTCCTGAGCCGAAGCTGCAATGGCGCCGCGTCGATGGCAAACCGTTGTCGCAGCGTCACCAGGAACAAGTGCCCGGTTATATTGTGTAAGTACTCCATTAATTTTGGTTAAGATTAGTGGTTCTTAAACTTGTGAAATCCGTGGAGCCTCTCTTAAATACTTATCCCCAACCATAAGCATTGAATGACAAATTGTTTTGCGGACCACAGTTTTAGAGCAACCAGATTAGAACAACAAATGAATTCATCAATCAATTGAATGACATTAAAAATTTTTGGAATTTCTATTTAAAGCATTAACGATGCACAGATCGATGATGCCGGTGATTATGAATGTGTGGCTGAGAATAGCGTCGGCCGTGTCACTGGCATAGCCACATTGCGCGTTGTTGAGCAACCAATCATACAAATCGATCCAAATGATTCTGTTTTGCGTGTCACCGAAGGCGATGAGGTGCATCTAACCTGTACCGCCAGTGGTTATCCCACTCCAAGTGTGCGCTGGGTTAAAGAAAATGAAGCCGATCAAATAGTGCCAGCACGTTCCCTTGACAATGATATACATAATACAGCATTCCTTGACATCTACCGTGCCTCATTAAGCGATTCGCAAACCTATCGTTGTGTGGCCACCAATGAGGCTGGTGAAGATGAGGGTGCAGTAACATTGGAAGTTACACAAAAGCGTGGTGACATAGGTGAAGGTATGTTGAGTACTTTTCATTTCTTTAGAATCTAAAGAACAATCATAATTAATAATATTTGTTTAGGTGATGGTGATGTTCTGATTAATCCTTATTATCCAACGCAACCACCAATTGCGACACGTCGTCCACCACCAGCCAATGTCTATGATCCCTCACAATCGAATGCATTGCATACAAATCTGGGTGATAATGTGACTTTAACTTGTGACCTTACGGCACCAAATCGTGAGACCCGTTGGGAACGTGTCGATGGTCGTCAATTGCCACCAAATGCTTACATTGATCGCAATAGTTTGATTATACGCAATGTTCAAGACGAGAATCTTGGTGAATATCGTTGTAATGCTTACGATCAACGTGGTGCGGTCTTAACCTATGTTGTGCGCGAATTGGTCCTTATACCATTGCCGCATATTACATTCCGTCCGCGTATGCCACTCGAAGTCTCTGCCAATGATAATGTTGATATCTATTGTGAAGTAAGTGGAGAACAACCAATCCATGTACAATGGACAACCGATAACAATAGACCTTTACCATCGTAAGTTTCATTCATTCATCCATTCAACATCTTATATAGGTATGATGTATTCAATTGTTCATTTATCTTTATAGTTCTGTACATATCGATGGTCAATATCTGCGTTTCTCAGCAATTACACCAGCTGATGCTGGGGGTTATCGCTGCATTGCCTCAAATATTTATGGAAATCATAGTGCCAATGCTCAAGTTGTGGTACGTCATCCGAATTATTATCAACCACTGCCCCAAGCGCAACGTCATGATAGAAACGAAGGTGAAGACATTCAATTACGTTGCGATGTCCAGGATGCCCGTGAACCCCTACGTGGTGATATACGCGTAAGTACAATACTATCTATCTATCTATCTTTCTATCGTTATCTTTTTTTCTTTTTTTGATTCCATTTCCAATTACAATTGTCTATTAATTTCTGTTGGTGGTAATTACAGTATGAATGGCGTCGTGAGGATGGTCGTCCACTGCCTAGTAATGTTAACCCACGAAATCAAGTCTTACTATTACGTTCAGTTCGTTTAGAGGATGCTGGTCGTTATATTTGTCAATCGTATACTTCGAATGGTGCACGTTCAGTACCTTCATATGTCGATCTGAATATAAATCGTGAGTATCCCGAGTATAGAGATCGTCGACAAGCTGCTGACAAATCTAAGAAGAAACATTCAAAAAAGAATCGTAATCGTAATCGAAAATCTAAAAATGCGCATAAGAAGAACAAGAAGAATCCCAATAACAACAACAAGAACAACAGCAACAACAACAAAGAACAATAAAACATCTCTTATGGATTGATGATTGAATCAATATATAGATACAGATACTCTCCTCCTATAAATGATAATCTAATCTAATCTGATCCGATCTGATCTGATCCGATCGGATCCGATTTGATCTGATCCAATACGATACGATACGATTCATTTTTAAGTTGACCAATCCATACCAATAACTCCAACCCCCAAACTCGCCAATACCGAATATTCCCCATGGGGCTTTCGAAAAAAAAAAACAACATAAAATAACCAAAAAAAAACAAACCTTTTTTTTTATTAAAACTTAAACAAAAGAAAAATATAGAAACAAATTAAGGCATATAAGGAAAAACTGAAACTTTCAAAATTCAATTTAACAACCATGACCATGACATGGATAAACTTTATAGGATTTATCTTTTTCTCCTCTCAAACAATGTCGTCGCTCTTTAAAAAAAAAAAAAAAAAAAATGGTGTCCCAAAATTAACACAAGTTTTTTTTTTTTTATAATATTTACCATATTATTGGAACGGTAAATAATCGATCGATATAGTACTCAATAGAGGAATAAGTAGTATACCATAAAATTGATTAAATTTCATTGATACCACTGTACTCAATTTGCTCCTTGAAAATGTGGACAGTCGGGTTGTGACTTTAACTCTTTCAATCCAAACCAAGACAACCTAAACTTAAATCTCTGATCACGAAAATAAGAAATCTTGGCAAGCAATGACTAAAACTGACTGAAATTTTAAACTTATATCCGCAAAAAATCTAGAAATTTTTAATACAAATACCAGATTTTTCAAATAGCTACCAATATGGAGTTTTTTACAAATCTAATCTAATCTAATCTAATTTAATTAAACAGAAAAATTGGACCAAATGAATTGAAATCTTGTGTGAATTTCGGGACACCCTTTATTTACTATTATTATTCTTACTTATTATAACTAATTATATAATGAATCAAAATCGGAATCAATTTTACTACATACTATACATACTTAAATAGGCAGGTTTATTCAAGAGGAAATTTCAATTTGTTTCAATGCTGATTTTACTTATTTCTTTTAATTTTATTATTTATTATTTTTTTTATTGTAATTTTTTAATATTTTTTTATTATTATTTTCTCATTGTAAACTCCTTCTTCTTCTACTTCTTCTTTACTTAATTAATTCAATTTGTTTTTTATTTTCACTCTTTAATTTCAATTTAATTTTCTCTTAATAATTTAATTAATTTTTTAATTAGAAATCTTTTGTGTTTTTTTCTTTTTTTTTTATGTTGAAATTTAAGATTCTTTGTTGTAAATTTATTATTTTCTTTCCAATTTTTTTTCTTTTGGTTTTTGAGTTTTGAAGGTCCCCGTAGAAATGTTGAAAGTGATTTTTTTTTTAATGTGTTTTTTTGTATATAGAAAAACTAACTAAAAAATAATTTAATATATATATTTTTTTTTTTTTAATATGTTATTTGTAAAAAATCGAATCAAAATTGAAAAATTGTTTTCCAATTTGGTCATGTAAAATACAAACAAAATTTGCATTTAAAAACAAACACAAATTTATAATAAAAATTTATATAAAAACAAAATTTAAAAACAAAAACAAAAAATTAATAAATACAAATATTGGTGTCGGGGTCTTGGCTGCTTTCCTTTTATATATATTTTACTCATACATATATTTTACTATAAACATATATGTATATAAAACAACTTATGGTGTTCTAAAGAAATCCTTATAATAATAATAATGAATATTTTATTAATTAATTAATTAATCAATCATACACAACACACACACAAACACACACACATGCAACATATCCTATTACACCCCACAACCTACAACCTACACCCTACAATCCCATATCCACATTTATATAGTACTCAACAATCTTGTACAGCAAAAATTAATTCAACAGAATCAACATTAAAAAAAAAAACACAAAACAATTTAATTTGTTTTAAGCATTTTATACTTATTTGTTTTTCTTTTAATATCATTTTTTGTACATGTTTGGCCAAGAAACAAAAATATACAATAAAAAAGAATAATTGAATTGAACAGTTAATAATTTTATTTTTTGCATGCAAAAAATGTTTAAATTTATTTACAAAAAAAAAAAAAAAAGGAAAAAAAAGGAAAATTAAAGTGATTGAAATAATTCTAAAAATAAAAAAATTAATGAAATGTATATACAACTCTCTTAGATTTTTCGATTATGGTTTCATTATTGGAACTCTTCGGAAATATATTACAATATATTTAATATAAAAGTGTAAAAGTAGAGCTAAACTAAATCTCTCATCAGTGTTCCCATTCTAAAGTGAGGCAATTATCTTACATACCAACAGCGTAGAATTATTGTAAATGGACCAACATTATCGTACTTGTCAAAATAATGCCTTTTCATAGTGAAACATAACATAACGTAAAATTGATATTTTACCAAATACTTTATAAGTTAACACTTCTAAACTACCGTTATGAAAATAACACGAGCTCCTTTTTTATACTCTTCACGCAGTTGATTGGGCCATGCCCGTCTTGTTTTTAAATTCATTCGAAAAAACTACACTGTTTCCAAGATCCAGGATTAATATCTGTCCGTGTTCTATATTGAAATACATTAAATATGCCATGACTTATGACTAAAGCAACCAACAAACTAATTTTATAACGTGTTGACAATGCAGATGCATCACACACTTTGAGCTAGATATATCTTGGAGTGGCGACTTTCAAGCGACATCTTCAGTGTATCTTGAATACCTGGTTTTTTATATATTAGCCAGTGACTGCCAATCCGCTACTCTTTAGCTGTTCAGTCATTCTTTTGTGAATATCCTCTGAGTTCTGCTATATGTATATTTGTTCCCTTAAATCAAGCAAATGCATTTCAATTGCATTGCTACTTCAAGTTTTTTGAGCTTCCTTTTTCTTTCCAACTACTAGAATGAAAAAACACACTTCCATGTACAAAAATTTTTTTTTTACTTATCTTATTTCTTATATGAGAATTGGTAGCTTTTCTTTTAAAACTAATAGTAATGAGAGTTGAATTAATTTCATAAATTTATTTGTGTAAATTTTTCACATTTTCTTAAATTTAAAAATTAAAATATATTTTTTCTTTTTTTTTTTTTTTTTTTTTTTTTTTTTTTGTCTCTTCATTTCTTTCTCTTTCCCACCTCTTACCCTTCCGACAATCTTTTGTGGGTGTAGATCTCGGTGGGAA